>CAXDIT010000035.1:0-13701 GCA_963989405.1 Trypoxylon attenuatum | reverse complement strand
TTGAAAAACGCGACTTGCAATCAGTTCCTCGTCGAATAGTTCAGAGTCCACATCGCTCTTCAGCAAATCGGAAAATGTTTTCGCCGGAAGAATACGCGGATATGGTGTTCGTGTATGGCATGGCGCAGGGCAACACAAGGAGAGCGGTGCGAATTTGAAGGGATCGGTATCCGCGGAGAGCGGTGCCACATCGGCGCACTTTTATGCAAGTGTACGCGCGATTCCGGAGAATCGGCGTCGATTATCGAATTTGCGCGGAAAATGGTGCAAGAAGGACCACCCGAACGCAGGAAATGGAAGAAAGGGTTCTGCAGCTGATCGAGGGGAATCCTACGACCAGCACGCGCAGAATAGCGAGGGCGATGAGAGTATCGCAAAGTAGCATTTGCCGGGTGCTACGAGAAGAAGGATTGTATCCGTACCATGTGCAGCGAGTGCATAATTTACAGCATGCTGATCCGGAGGCGCGCATGGATTTTTGCACGTGGTTTCGCGTCCAACAATTGCGCGATCCGCAGTTTCCGCGGCGAATTCTGTTTACGGACGAGGCGGGATTCACGCGAGACGGGATCGTAAATACTCGCAACGATCATGTTTCGGCCCAGCAAAATCCGCACGCGATTCGAGAGGCACGGAGCCAATATCAGTTCTCGGTTAACGTGTGGTGCGGAATCGTGGGGGATTGTTTGATTGGCCCGTATTTTCTTCCCGGCCGCCTCGACGGTGCACTTTACACCAATTTTCTACGGGAGGAATTGGCGGTCCTGCTAGAAGATGTGCCACTGGACACACGCATGTCAATGTGGTACATGCATGACGGGGCACCTCCACATTTCGCTGGAGAGGCGCGCGGATACTTGGATGGCGCATTTCCGGGGAGATGGATCGGCCGGGGAGGAACTGTCCGCTGGCCACCACGGTCACCCGACCTCAATCCCTTGGATTTTTACCTGTGGGGCCACTTGAAGAATGAGGTTTACAGGGAACCAGTGCCGAACGTCGAAATACTGATGAACCGAATCCGCGAGTGCTGTCAGACAATTCGCCAAACGCCGGGAGTATTTCTGAGGATCCGCAATTCTTTGGGGGCTAGAATAGACACTTGTAGGGAGGAGGGAGGTGCTCACTTTGAGCACCTCCTATGATGCGATGTACATCGCGGGGGTTTTAGTGGGTCAAACCCCACACTACCCCGTCTTCCTTTTTGGGAGGCGGGGTGTCTTTTTGAAGATTTCCCCCGCGTAAACAAAAAAAACAAAAAAAAATATATGTACGGTAAGTATGGTAAGTATTGATTGTTAGTTTAATGCATGCATAATAAATTGTTAGTTTAATGCATGAATAATAAATTGTTAGTTTAATGCAGGAATTCGTAGTGTAATCCTTGAATAGTATGTAGTAAAATTAGATCGAAACTTGGTACTAAACTTACGAGGTGACGGTAGTCTTCCGATTTCGTCCAAGTATTGTCGAGTTCGTCGACCTGACCCTATTTTCTCTCTCTTGCTCTCACTCACTCTCTCTCTCGCACTCCCTAACGCCTAGTCAGTCACAGCGGTGTTCGGTAGCTGGCTCTCGAGATAAGCTGGGCCTAACTGACCTAGGCAAACAGACACCCGAGCCAACTTCGAGCCTTCTACCGCCGGAGTGACACATGCAGCCATAAAGCCGGGATTGAGAATCGCTAGCGGAAAACTTTAAATAATTTATCCTGGCCACATTTCTTAAAATTTTAAACTTTTCGCAACGCGATATTTTTTTTGGTGCATCACAGAATGACTGTGATTTTTTTCGTACCTGAAAACGTTACTGCTTCATCGAAAAAGTGCAATAAAATCAATAATAATGCGACTTAATAATAATTTTTAAATGATTTCTATTTTTTTTCACATAGCTCCGGCCCTCCCACATATTCTAGAAAAAGACCCGTGACGCTAGCATTATCCCGTAGGAAGATATGATTTTTTAAAACTTGAAACTTCAACCCCCTGTAATTCCGAAAAGGTTGAGATTTCAATTTTGTGTTCCCGGGCTTTTATGCTTCTATTGACCCCTAAAATACGTGGTTTCAGTTTGGTGCAAGGTCACTGACTCACCCTGTATATTGTAAGACACCGCGAGAAGATGGCGTCGGCGGCAGCGGCTGTTTCCGCGAGAAACCAGGAGGCGGCGCATGGGTGGAGATGGCTGGGGAAGAAGAAGGTCGCCATTGTCGATTCTGCCGTCGTCGGACATTGCCGTGTCGAGGGTTCAGGCCCGTGCCGGTTCCTCAAGGAACATAACGAAACAATAAGACTACTGTTACGCGGACGCTAGGCGGGAGTCGAGTCGGGTTGGCATGTAGTAATTATAATAAACCGTGTTGGGAACATTGAAAGTGGAGTGTCGTTATTTTCCCGCCCTGGCGATAGCACGTGGCGAAGTCGGCCATTAGACAACCCACCGTCGGCGGGTGACTGGTGTGAACATCAAAGAAAAATCTGGGCTAGTGATAAGAACTTACAATATATAGTATTATATAAACGTTTACTTACTTTTGATCACTGATATTATTGACGAGAATGAATAAATGGCACAAGAAGGCACAACAGGCACACTCTAAAACACTGTAGAATTCGCGTGATCTTGTCACCAAATAAAGTCGAAGCAAGCGTGACCCGCCCCAGCCGCGAGAGTTGGACTCGCGCGATCATAAAGCAAATGCAGCGTCCAAACATCAAACCGTACCGCACATCAAACGTTGCGGCGATTGTACAGTGTATAGGCCCTAGGTTAGGCTTGCCGCCGTCTTGCCGGTGAGCGGGCTGTTAGTGTTAGTAGGACACTTCGCAGTGTCAGCAAGACGGCGGCTTCACCAATTCATAAGCCCTAGGCCCTAGCCTGTGTGTGATTCGGCATAAAGCCGCAACGTTTGATGTCCGGTGCGCCCGTGTCGGCCGATTCGGCGTAGTCGTCTGATCTTTCACTGACACACGACACAATTTCGATACATCGCGTAAAAATATCTTTTACTTAAAATAAACGCAGAATGAAATTCAAAGTTGAAAAAGAATAAAATTTAATTTGCAATGCCGAATTACAATATCGGCGTAATATCTTGCAAAATATAGTTCTCTGTTCAAAATGTCTAGAAATCCTGCTGAAATAGATTATTAAACGCCAACGATACTCCACTGCTTCAATTTGCTCGTCACCCACCGAAACTTACAGTCCACGGCTTCGGTAATACACGGCACCTGTGAAGAGGTCAGTAGTGCACGGCACCTGTAAATAAACCATTTCCTTCCATCGCCAATTCGATAGTTTTTTGTCGGAAAACGGGGCTCGCGACGGGCTCGCCGTCGTTCGCTCTCTCCCTCTTGATCCGACGCCTCAAGCAGCAACAACTCGCGTGTCTCCGGATTAAAGAAGCTAACCAATTTGCCCGGAATCCATCCCTTCTCAATCCTTCCGCTCTATTTCCTCCTTGTAAGTATCAGTGCGGTATGCACTGTTCTGATCACTCAAAACTAACGTGTGGTGCGCACGAAAACCATGAAGCCGGCTCCTACTGAAAATGCGGTGTGCAAATCTGTGATCTTTCCTCTTCCTGTCTTTAGTGCGGTGCGCACAACGTGTCCTAACTTCTCCAAGCAAGTGCGGTGTGCACCCGGAATTATTGCAATTCTATAGCCGAAGAACTCCAAGGTCTCCGAACCAGCTCCGAGCGTCCCGACCAGCGTCCTGGCATCGGCTCTGCTTGAAGACAACCACGACAGCCAACGTTTTCACCCTCCATCCTTCGACCCTATCAATTTCAATCCTTCCCAAAACTCCAAATCCAGATTTCCGGTGAGTGACAAACCCCTTCATCCTTTCTATATCCTTCATAAACGTCCGGTACAAATCTGAACCCTTTCCTTTCCAACATTCTCCGTAATATGAAATGAACATTTGATAAATTTATGAAATATTAACATTAATATTTATAAAAACATTTCATTTTGAATCTGAAAGAAATATGTTACAAACACTTGGAAAAATATTTCTTTTTAATTCTAAAATAAACTTTTAATGAGCGTGTGGAAAAAACATTTCATTTTGAACCTAAAATAAATACTGAATACACAGTTGGAAAAAATATCTGTTATTAAATGTAAAATGAATATTTGATAAACATTTGGAAAAAATATTTCTTTTTAAATGTAAAATAAATATTAAAAAGAGATTAAATGTCTGTTTAACATTAGATACTGTTACGTTGCACTTTGCAACGTCCCAAAACTAGTAAATTCCCGGCACGGGAGAAGCGACGAGCACACCTCGGGGCCTCACAAGGACAATGAACGCCGACTAATGCCCTGTGAATCCTTTTTTTTTTCAATGACAACCACCGAGGCCGAAGATCGGAGCCCAGAGCCGCCGGGACTGCTACCAGGGGAAAGAGTCTGGAGAGGAGGCCGGATTCCCGCCCGGAGCGCGGTAAACACCGGACGTCCAGCGGGGGAAGGAGTCGCCGCGGCCGGGGCAGGCCCCGTCAAAATTGGGGCCGGGATACCTCGCGGTACTCCAACCCCAGAGATTCCCGGGGGGGAAGGCGGGTTGGAGGGACCCACCGGCCCCAGGGGGGTTGGTGCTCGGTAGCGCGGGTCGACTACCCTTCCCGACCCTGCTGGACCGGAACGAGGTCAACAATAAAAGAACCTGGGAGAACGGCAGCATCCCGCGGAGACTGCAAGAAGAGGGCCTAATTTTCCACCACCGATCAGGCAGAGCATCCAGGGCAGGAGTCATCATTTATCGACCGTTAATTTATGGCGTGGCGTTTCATGGGGTTTCCGGGGTGGGGGTAGTCGCGATAATTAGCATGCGCAGGAGCTCCTCGCGGATCGTGCGGATCCGCGAGGAGTTCTCTTCGATCACCGACCGCCGACGAGTGTACACGAAAAAAAGTACCGTAGTGCCGATTTGGAGAGAAGCGACGAGCGACGACAGCAAGCACCCCGGTAGCCGAGACGAGAACAATGGTGAGGTGAACAAATTAGCCCTTTCGCGTTGCGAGATCTATTGCGTTGATATTAGTAATTTGTGTTATTGGGTGATCCATTTTTTCTTTCGGCCGCGTTCCAGTAAATTCCACGTCTCGTCTCCCTCTCCGTATCGATTTGCGAGTGTTATAAGAAAATTGTCGTCGCGATAGTTCGCGTATATCCGTTCCGGGAGTTGAAATCGTAGGATTTGATGCGTGTAATTCCGCCTTAGGGCGAGGTCGTTTTAATAAATTGTGCCGACTCTCGGAGACCGAAATTTCGTTTGTGAATTAATTTATACTCCGCCTTATCCAGTCCTGACGATCCTCTCGAATAACCGACCCCACCCGCTGAGTTCGTTGGTGTCGCGCGTAATTTCGACTTGTGGGAAGAATTCGTTTTTTTTGTGTGTGTGGTCGAGACTCGGTAGCGTAGACCAATTATATCGCGATTCTAGTAGAGTAACTTAAAAGCGGGTGGAATCCCGTGGCACGCGAGTGCCTGGCGCCCAGATGAGTGTCGACGGTAAAATTGGATCAGCGTTTTCCCCAAGTCGACTCCAAGGAATTCTTTGTTCGCGTGAAGTCCCGCTAGCCAGGGCAGTTTCGCGGGATAGGTGCGGATTTCACGTGACAATACATATGTATTGCCACAAGAATTTTCTTATTCTAAATATGATCTGCCGGCTAACCCGAAAATTCCCCGTGAACAAGAAATTGCGCGAGATTCTCTTCCCAAAAGCTCCAAAATCCACAAATCCTAAATCCGTTAGGCGCCAGGCACCGAAGTGCCGCGAGCCGAAGCTCGTTCGAAACAACTACCAAAATTGACTCTATTTACTTCTTCCACAAATTAACTCGAGAATCTCTTTGACTACCGAACGAAATATCGAAATTTATCTCAGGGCCGCACTACGCGGAAATGAGTTCGTTCTATCGAGCATTGGTGGAAATACGGCACAAATTAGGAAACTCACACACAAAAATCAAACTCAAAATTTCTCAATAAATCCGAGAGTCGGTACAATTTATTTTACGACTTCACCTTACGGCGGAATTACAAACGCGATATTCATGTTCGACTCTCGATACAACACGCGGTACGCACGCGACGCAGTTACAATAACACTCATCATCGACAAAAGGAATCGAGTCCGAAAATCTTCAGCGGGATAACCGGAGAAGCCGGTAAAACTCCTCAAATATAACGAATACATCGTGATTCTACCGCGACAATAATTTATAGAATACCAAGTCATCAAGAGACGCGGCCGCGTCTCGCGCCAAGTATAAAGCAGAGGAAGCACGGCGAACCGCACGCGAGCCGCCAAAGACTCTTTTCCCGAAGTAGAGCGAAGCCCCGTGTATTTTCTCCTATACCGAAATTTGCCTATCTAATATCTCTCTTTCAAACGATTTATGCGACAAACTAAAGACACTAATCGAAAGATTGAATTTTTCTGCGTCGATGAAAACCAGAACGGTTCAGATCCGTCCATTGGTTCGCGAGATATCGATTTATGAAATTAATTTTTTGACGGAACGATTCACCGAGGCTGTGACGTCGATCGTGACGTCACGCCTCTTCTTCGCCTTCGCCTTTCTACTAGTGGGGCCTCTGCGCTCTACTCATACTCGCCTCCTTGTCTACCGCTCGAGTTTTGAAGACTGTCCTTGTTCAATGTCTGTCCCTGTGCTCATACCTCTGTCCCTGTCAGTACTTGTCTCCTCGTTCCTCGTCTACGGCCCGAATGCTCTCCTTGTCCATCCCTCGGACTTCTCGCGCCTACTCCTCTCCTTGTCTACCTTCACGGAACCGACAGGGACAGAGGTATGAGCACAGGGCCAGACATTGAACAAGGACAGTCTTCAGAACTCAAGCGGTAGACAAGGAGGCGAATATGAGTATAGAGCGCAGAGGCCCCACTAGTAGAAAGGCGAAGGAGGAGGGGAGGCGTGACGTCACGATCGACGTCACAGCCTCGGTGAATCGTTCCATCAAAAAATTAATTGTATAAATCGATATCTCGCGAACCAATGGACGGATCTGTACCGTTCTGGCCTTAATCGACGCAGAAAAATTCAATCTTTCGATTAGTGTCTTTAGTTTGTCGCATAAATCGTTTGAAAGAGAGATATTAGATAGGCAAATAGGAAAAAATACACGGGGCTTCGCTCTACTTCGGAAAAGGGTCTTGGCCGCTCGCGTGCAGTTCGTCGTGCTTCCTCTTAAATAAACACAACTGCATTAATTACTAATATTTTATTTTGACGCGATCGTATCGTTATCGTACAGATATGGAAAGCATTTATTTCACAAATCATATATTCATAATTCGCAATCCATCGACATGCTGCATGGATGCACTGGTGTTCACTATTTTTATTAGTGTTTTATTCTATCGCGATTAAAATCGAAATATATCTATATAAATATGAAAATTATTGTTAAGTGATTATTATTTCGAGTTTCATAATCGACTAAGGTTTCTACATCAATGTGAGTAGGTAGAAGCTTGAAAAAAGTCATGGACATTTCTGGATAAATAACCGATCATAAAAACATAAAAATCAAGCGACGCCGTCACATCTCGCGCCAGGTATAAGCAGAGCAGAGGAAATACGGCGTACCGCACACGTGCTACCAAGACCCTGTACCCGACGTATATTGCAGTTGTAGTTTCCCTATTGTGATTCATTTACAGCAGCATTCCATAGTTAGGGCTTTTAAAATCAGTTGTTGACCTGTGCCTTACTGACCCACTCATCGACCCAACAATTTCCGGTCTTGTACTGCAGTGAGAATTTTATATTCATAAGAGAACAAGATTTAGATATTTTGATGACTGGATCTTAATGCGAGGCTTCTACCTATCCGCGTTCTTACAGGTATCTCAACGTAAATTATGGAAATTGAAATATTAATGTCAATTAACAATGCTCTTCGTAATATTTACATGTTTTGCAAGAATTCTTCTGGCCTTCATGTACGATATTGTATAAGAAGCTCTCGCTTTGAGTATTGTCAACCACGGAAATATGGAATAAACAAGTGTACAAATTTCGCCGAATATGCGTTTAAGTGTGCTCTTGGAAGTCACTGATAATATTAAATAAATAACATGTTTTTCGTCAAGGGAATGACATGCTGTAGTAACAGATTTTTACAAATTGACCAATATGAAGTAGCATGTATTTTCATATGCGCATTATAACGTGACATCAGAAATATCCGCGGTTTACACGATTCAGGTAGTGGGAAGATACATGCATGGTCAGGCAGGTCTTTTCGGGCTAGCTTATACTATGAAATTGGTTATTTGATCATGTAAGGGTCATTCCACGTGAAAACGATTACTTTTGGCAGCAGGTCCTCCGATTTTGTTTAAATTGTAGTATGGTGTACTTTTTAATTCATCATTTCGCTGAAATAAAAAACGTTAGAAAAATATCGGATGTTGAAAATCGCGAAAAAGTGCATTATTACCAAAACTGAAAAGGTTTGTCATACTGCGCAGCAACCAAAATGGGTTGGCAGCAATGTCCCCCAGAATCTTTGTACACGCGAGTGCTTGTGGGAATGAATGCGCCGAGTACTATACTTTGAAACATTGAAGCGGAAACATGTTAGAGTTATACAATAAATTATTGTGTAAATCAATCACCCAAGTGCCATCTTCCAACTCCCAGCAACAAGGTTATGGGCCCAGCACACAAATAGGATTGGTGTTGAAAGGTAGGAAGAGCCAAATGCACAACTTGGGCAAAGATAGAGGTTATGTGGGGATTGCCACGTGTTGGCCGTTACCAGTCATCATAAAATAGGAAGAATCAACATAAAATCATGGCTAGTACAGGCCCACAAACAGATAGGATAGACAAACTAAACGGTAATAATTACCGATCTTGGAGATTTAACATGAAAATGGCACTAGTGCAGCGAGAGCTGTGGGAACACGTGTCCGGTGAGGCGGTCATGCCTACGGACGAAGCTCAGCGAGAGAGATTCCGAAGAAAAGAAGAAAAGGCTCTAGCAGCAATAGCACTGAGCATTGAGGCGGAGCATCAGATCCACATCATGGATTGTACAAAGGCAAGTGATGCATGGGAATCATTAAAGAACGTGTTCGAACCAAAGTCCAGACCTAGAATCCTCGAGTTGAAGAAAACAATGGTGTCGATTAAATTAGAGCCAGATGAAAGCATGATGTCCTACCTGTCTCGTATCAAAACCTGTAGTGATAGTTTGAAGGAAGCAGGGTATGAAGGTACAGACGAAGACCTGGCGTACGCTATGATTTGTGGACTACCAGAATCATACGAAGCAATGGTAATGGCATTGGCGAACTTGCCAGAATGCAAGTTCGTTATCAATGAAATAAAGAAAATGCTGCTTAGCGAGTACCACAGGAGAACCGCTAAAGTTGATGGAGGTGCCAAGGTGCAGAAGAAGGCGTTCAACCAGGAAAAGGAAAGTAATCCCAAACGAAAGGAGGAAAGACACTGCTTCAAGTGCAATCGTGTTGGACATTTGGCGAGCAGGTGCTACGCCAGGACACAGAGCACCAAGCCTACCAGAGGAACATGGAGACCGGAAAAAGGCAGGGACAAAGATACATTCCTCCTAGAGGCAAACAACGTCCAACCGGATGAATCATGGTTAGTGGATAGTGGGGCAACCCATCATATATGTAGGCACAAGAATTGGTTCTGCAAATATAAGAAAATCAATACTGAAACTATATTTTCTGCTAGCAACGAAAGCGATAATAAATTGAAAGCGGTAGGCATAGGTGATGTTCTAATAAAAACATACGTAGGTGAGTCCGTATACGAAATAACACTGTCTGATGTGTATCATGTACCTAACGTAAGAAGAAATTTATTGTCTGCATCACAAATAGAAGCAAAGCGTAAGAAACTAATTATTGATAATAATAGATTAAGGATCGTCAACAAAAATACCAACAAGATAGTGGGGGAGGCAGTATGCCGGAACGGACTGTACATCGTTAGAGCAGCGGTAATACACGGCGAGCCAAGGGACATGGAAGCGTGCGTTACCGGAGCGAGCGAGGTAGACGACGTGGACATATGGCATAAGCGGTTTTGCTACGTTGGGTCGGCAAATCTTCAGGAAACCGTGAGTAAGAATGTGGTAAGGGGATTAGAGAATGTCACTATCCGAAATAGCAAATGTGACAGCTGTATCACAGCAAAATCGAGCAAAGCGCCCTGTAGAAAAATAGGAGAAATACGGACGAATGGTGTGTTAGACTTAGTACACGCGGACCTTTGTGGACCATTACCGACAGAATCGATAGGGGGATCGAAATATTTCTTGACTATCACTGATGACTTCTCCAGAAAAACGATAGTCTACTGCCTAAAAGCCAAAAGCGAAGTGGCCGAATATATCAAAAAGTACATCGCGAGAGTAGAAAGGGAAAAAGACCGTAAACTAAAACGAATTAGAACAGATAACGGGCTCGAGTTTTGTAACAAGGAATTATACACATTATTTGAGAATCTGGGAATTAAACATGAAAGAAGCAACACTTACACGCCTCAGATGAACGGAATCGCGGAAAGAGTAAATAGGACGCTGATGGAACTAGTGAGGGCAATGCTTAAATCCGCGAAATTACCGGATAGATTCTGGGCGGAAGCGGTAATGGCCGCATGTTATGCGAAAAACCGCGTCATACATTCGGCGTTGAAAAATAATGTACCCGAGGGCATATGGACAGGGAACGCGCCGAGCGTGAAACACATGAAAGTGTTCGGGTGTCTAGCGTATGTGAACGTGCCCAAGTACAAGCGTAGTAAACTGCATCATAGAGCAAATAAATGTATTTTAGTAGGTTACTCCACGCGAACGAAAGGATATCGACTATGGGACCCAATTACAGACGATATCATACATAGTAAGCACGTAGATTTTGTGGAGAACGTCCGTGGTAGCGAATATATACAGAGTAATAAAATTTACGAAAGTCCTATAAGCGGCGAAAATATAGATGTCGAAGACGAATGCGAGTCCGAGGACGATACGATAGAGAACGAAGACGAATTAATGAGCGCAGACGAGAGTAAAGATAGGGCATTAGACGTAAAGAAACTCGACGTGAGGCAAACAAAGAGCACCCCAGCCATACGAAGGCGTGGTAAGGTAGTGAGAAACCCATGGGGATGCAAAGGCAAACCCCGGAAACTAGAAATAAATTTAGCAGAAGTGGTTGAACCCGTAACGTACACTGAGGCAATGACACTTCCGGAGTCGGAACATTGGCTAAAAGCCATGAATGAGGAATTACAAAGCCTTCGCGATAGAGATACCTGGACAGTCATAGATAGAGACCCAAAAATAACGTGCATTGGTAGTAAGTGGGTGTACAAGGTGAAAACAGATCAGACAGGGAACATAGCTAGATTCAAAGCGAGGTTAGTGGCGCAGGGCTATAAGCAAAAGAAAGATGTAGACTATTTTGAGTCCTACGCACCAGTCGCGAACCTCTCAACGATTAGAATGTTGTTAGGAATGGCAGTGAACCAAGGATGGAAAGTACATCACTTGGACGTGAAATGCGCGTACCTATACGGCGAGTTAACAGAGAATATATATATGGAATTGCCGCCGGGATCAAGCGAGTGTAAAGAAAAGATCGTGAAACTAAACAAACCAATTTACGGATTAAAACAATCTGGGAGAAGCTGGAACAACGCCATAGATAAATTCCTGATCGATAACGGTTTCAGTAGGTTACAAACTAGTAATTGTGTGTACACGTTAAACAATGGCTTGCTTCTTACGATATATGTGGACGACAGTTTACTGTTTAGTGGGAGTGATAACGATATAAGGCGTGTGAAATCTCTGTTAGAATCAAAATATGAGATAAGAGACTTAGGTTTAGTTACATATATATTAGGAATAAATATTGAGCATAATAACGACACTCTCAAGCTATCGCAAAAAGCATATATAAATAAACTCCTGAAAGGGTACGGTATGGATGAGTGTTACGGTGCTAAAACGCCGATGGAGCCGGGATTAAAATTAAGCAAGGACGACTGTCCAACGGATGAATCCGAGCGAACGGGAATGAAGGAGGTACCGTACAGGCAACTAGTAGGTTCACTAATGTATATAGCTCTAGCGACCAGACCAGACATTATATACGCAGTTACAAAGCTGGCGCAGTTCGCATCGAATCCCGGGAGGGCACATTGGGTGCAACTCAAGAGAATACTGAGATACCTCAATGTAACGAAAGAAACTGCATTAACGTACAAAATGACAACAACGAATGTTGTAATACACTAGGCACAAAAATTAAAGGATATTGAAATGAACCCCAGATTTGTAGCTGATTTTCAAAGAGCTGTAACTTTGAGAGAAATGGCCGTAGAGAGATTTCAAATAAGGCAAAATGAAGCTTGAAGTTTCTGCTTTTTGAAACTGGGGTTGAAATTTTTCTGGCGTTGGTGGTTCTTGAGTAATCATCGAGAAACCAATGACAACAAGATTTTGAAAATTTTTGCTCAACTTTGCGGCGCCGCATGGATCGCAACAAATTTTTTTTCGTATCCTTATTGTAATAGTCTTTTAGATAATTTAATTACCTTCAATTTGAGTATAAATATCGCTATGTTTCGGAAATGCGTTGTTGAGTAATCGCTGGTCAAAGCAAAAAGGTCCATTTCGACTTTGACAATGAATTACTCGGGAACTAAAGATCGTACAGAAACTTAAAGCAGGGTTTTGAAAACTGCAAAACATTCTCTATGACATGCAATTAGTGGCTGTTGATAAAGAATTTTTTTTCGAAGTGATAATGTTGATTGAAAAAGAGTTGAAAATTAGAGAATTTAAGGATATTTAGAAAAGTTCGTATAACTTTGGATATAACGCATAAACGGTGGATATCGTCGGTAATTTTTTAACCTCGAAGTGTCCCCAAAAAGCCCTCAAAGTTACAGAGCTCGGCGATTTTTTTTTCTTAGTGTCCCGAAGGTTTAAATTTATCGTTTTGGTCCAAAATCATCGTAACAAGCAATTTTTCGGTTTTTATTCATTTTTTCGGTTTTTATTCATTTTTTCAACTTCAAAATGCTGTTTCTTACCAATAATGCCTGATTTTTCTTTTGAAAGACATCAATTACCAAGAAAAAATGGAAAAAAATTATTCAGAAAAAAATTTTTTTTTGAAAAAAACTTGAAGGGGGCGCTCTTTAGGACAGATGAGACCCTGTGATTCGTCAGTTCCACCATATTTCACGACTCCAAACTCATCCTCCAAAGAGAGAATGCGCGGGTGTGTATGTGTGTGCTGACCTTACTTCAATACCTCGTATTGCCGCCTCTGTTTTGAATCACCGCTTGCAAGCGTTCTGACATGTTGATGCACCGCCGAATGTCCCGCTGGCTTATTCCGCGCCAACATTGGATCAGTGCTTGAGTCAGCTGACGCAAATTGTACAATTGCGGATGGTATCTCCGCAATCGACGATCAAGCATGTCCCAAACATGTTCGATTGGGTTTAAATCGGGACTCATTGGCGGGTGACTGAGCGTTACCACGTTGTTATTGGCCAGAAAATTTCTGGTGCGTATCGCGACGTGAGGGCGAGCATTGTCATGCATGAGGATGAATCGATTCCCCATATGTCTACGCGCAGGAAGAACGTGT
>CAXDIT010000034.1:0-70020 GCA_963989405.1 Trypoxylon attenuatum | reverse complement strand
ATAGAAGCGTCCAGGCGTCATGCTCGCGCACGTAACCCGTGTAGTTTGATGCAAACAGACGGATTCTACCGTAATACAACGTGTAGGACCGTTTCTAGAGTGGCAGTTGCGTTTATATCCTGTAATCGGATATACAGGCTCCAAGGAATATCGCGACATAGAAGCGTCCAGGCGTCATGCTCGCGCACGTAACCCGTGTAGTTTGATGCAAACAGACGGATTCTACCGTAATACACGGTGTAGGACCGTTTGTACGAGTGGCAGTTGCGTTTATATCCTGTAATCGGATATATGGGCTCCCAGGCGTATCGCGACATAGAAGCGCCAGGCGTCATGCTGGCGCATGTAACCCGTGTAGTTTGATGCAAACAGACGGATTCTACCGTAATAAAACGTGTAGGACCGTTTGCACGAGTGGCAGTTGCGTTTATATCCTGTAATCGGATATACGGGCTCCAAGGAATACCGCGACATAGAAGCGTCCAGGCGCCATGCTCGCGCACCTAACCCGTGTAGTTTGATGCAAACAGACGGATTCTACCGTAATACAACGTGTAGGACCGTTTCTAGAGTGGCAGTTGCGTTTATATCCTGTAATCGGATATACAGGCTCCAAGGAATATCGCGACATAGAAGCGTCCAGGCGTCATGCTCGCGCACCTAACCCGTGTAGTATGATGCAAACAGACGGATTCTAACGTAATACAACGTGTAGGACCGTTTGTACGAGTGGCAGTTGCGTTTATATCCTGAAATCGGATATATGGGCTCCCAGGCATATCGCGACGTAGAATCGCCCAGGCGTCATGCTCGCGCACGTAACCCGTGTAGTTTCATGCAAACAGACGGATTCTAACGTAATACAACGTGTAGGACCGTCTGTACGAGTGGCAGTTGCGTTTATATTCTGTAATCGGATATATTGGCTCCCAGGCATATCGCGACGTAGAAGCGTCCAGGCGTCACGCTCGCGCACCTAGCCCGTGTAGTTTGATGCAAACAGACGGATTCTACCGTGATACAACGTGTAGAACCGTTTGTACGAGTGGCTGTTGCGTTTATATCCTGTAATCGGATATACGGGCTCCAAGGAATACCGCGACATAGAAGCGTCCAGGCGTCCTGCTCGCGCACCTAACCCGTGTAGTTTGATGCAAACAGACGGATTCTACCGTAATACAACGTGTAGGACCGTTTCTAGAGTGGCAGTTGCGTTTATATCCTGTAATCGGATATATTGGCTCCCAGGCATATCGCGACGTAGAAGCGTCCAGGCGTCACGCTCGCGCACCTAGCCCGTGTAGTTTGATGCAAACAGACGGATTCTACCGTAATGAAACGTGTAGAACCGTTTGTACGAGTGGCTGTTGCGTTTATATCCTGTAATCGGATATATGAGCTCCCAGGCGTATCGCGGCATAGAAGGGTCCAGGCGTCATGCTCGCGCACATAACCTGTGTAGTTTAATGCAAGCAGACGGATTCCACCGTAATAAAACGTGTAGGACCGTTTGTGCGAGTGGCAGTTGCGTTTATATCCTGTAATCGGATATACGGGCTCCAAGGAATACCGCGACATAGAAGCGTCCAGGCGTCATGCTCGCGCACCTAACCCGTGTAGTTTGATGCAAACAGACGGATTCTACAGCAATACAACGTGTAGGACCGTCTGTACGAGTGGCAGTTGCGTTTATATTCTGTAATCGGATATATTGGCTCCCAGGCATATCGCGACGTAGAAGCGTCCAGGCGTCACGCTCGCGCACCTAGCCCGTGTAGTTTGATGCAAACAGACGGATTCTACCGTAATACAACGTGTAGGACCGTTTCTAGAGTGGCAGTTGCGTTTATATCCTGTAATCGGATATACAGGCTCCAAGGAATATCGCGACATAGAAGCGTCCAGGCGTCATGCTCGCGCACGTAACCCGTGTAGTTTGATGCAAACAGACGGATTCTACCGTAATACACGGTGTAGGACCGTTTGTACGAGTGGCAGTTGCGTTTATATCCTGTAATCGGATATATGGGCTCCCAGGCATATCGCGACATAGAAGCGCCAGGCGTCATGCTGGCGCATGTAACCCGTGTAGTTTGATGCAAACAGACGGATTCTAACGTAATACAACGTGTAGGACCGCTTGTACGAGTGGCAGTTGCGTTTATATCCTGTAATCGGATATATGGGCTCCCAGGCATATCGCGACATAGAAGCGTCCAGGCATCATGCTCGCGCACGTAACCCGTGTAGTTTCATGCAAACAGACGGATTCTACAGCACTACAACGTGTAGGACCGTCTGTACGAGTGGCAGTTGCGTTTATATCCTGTAATCGGATATATTGGCTCCCAGGCATATCGCGACGTAGAATCGCCCAGGCGTCATGCTCGCGCACGTAACCCGTGTAGTTTCATGCAAACAGACGGATTCTAACGTAATACAACGTGTAGGACCGTTTGTACGAGTGGCAGTTGCGTTTATATCCTGAAATCGGATATATTGGCTCCCAGGCGTATCGCGGCATAGAAGCGTCCAGGCGTCATGCTCGCGCACATAACCTGTGTAGTTTAATGCAAGCAGACGGATTCCACCGTAATAAAACGTGTAGGACCGTTTGTGCGAGTGGCAGTTGCGTTTATATCCTGTAATCGGATATACGGGCTCCAAGGAATACCGCGACATAGAAGCGTCCAGGCGTCATGCTCGCGCACCTAACCCGTGTAGTTTGATGCAAACAGACGGATTCTACAGCAATACAACGTGTAGGACCGTCTGTACGAGTGGCAGTTGCGTTTATATTCTGTAATCGGATATATTGGCTCCCAGGCATATCGCGACGTAGAAGCGTCCAGGCGTCACGCTCGCGCACCTAGCCCGTGTAGTTTGATGCAAACAGACGGATTCTATCGTAATACAACGTGTAGGACCGTTTCTAGAGTGGCAGTTGCGTTTATATCCTGTAATCGGATATACAGGCTCCAAGGAATATCGCGACATAGAAGCGTCCAGGCGTCATGCTCGCGCACGTAACCCGTGTAGTTTGATGCAAACAGACGGATTCTACCGTAATACAACGTGTAGGACCGTTTCTAGAGTGGCAGTTGCGTTTATATCCTGTAATCGGATATACAGGCTCCAAGGAATATCGCGACATAGAAGCGTCCAGGCGTCATGCTCGCGCACGTAACCCGTGTAGTTTGATGCAAACAGACGGATTCTACCGTAATACACGGTGTAGGACCGTTTGTACGAGTGGCAGTTGCGTTTATATCCTGTAATCGGATATATGGGCTCCCAGGCGTATCGCGACATAGAAGCGCCCAGGCGTCATGCTGGCGCATGTAACCCGTGTAGTTTGATGCAAACAGACGGATTCTACCGTAATAAAACGTGTAGGACCGTTTGCACGAGTGGCAGTTGCGTTTATATCCTGTAATCGGATATACGGGCTCCAAGGAATACCGCGACATAGAAGCGTCCAGGCGCCATGCTCGCGCACCTAACCCGTGTAGTTTGATGCAAACAGACGGATTCTACCGTAATACAACGTGTAGGACCGTTTCTAGAGTGGCAGTTGCGTTTATATCCTGTAATCGGATATACAGGCTCCAAGGAATATCGCGACATAGAAGCGTCCAGGCGTCATGCTCGCGCACCTAACCCGTGTAGTATGATGCAAACAGACGGATTCTAACGTAATACAACGTGTAGGACCGTTTGTACGAGTGGCAGTTGCGTTTATATCCTGAAATCGGATATATGGGCTCCCAGGCATATCGCGACGTAGAATCGCCCAGGCGTCATGCTCGCGCACGTAACCCGTGTAGTTTCATGCAAACAGACGGATTCTAACGTAATACAACGTGTAGGACCGTCTGTACGAGTGGCAGTTGCGTTTATATTCTGTAATCGGATATATTGGCTCCCAGGCATATCGCGACGTAGAAGCGTCCAGGCGTCACGCTCGCGCACCTAGCCCGTGTAGTTTGATGCAAACAGACGGATTCTACCGTGATACAACGTGTAGAACCGTTTGTACGAGTGGCTGTTGCGTTTATATCCTGTAATCGGATATACGGGCTCCAAGGAATACCGCGACATAGAAGCGTCCAGGCGTCCTGCTCGCGCACCTAACCCGTGTAGTTTGATGCAAACAGACGGATTCTACCGTAATACAACGTGTAGGACCGTTTCTAGAGTGGCAGTTGCGTTTATATCCTGTAATCGGATATATTGGCTCCCAGGCATATCGCGACGTAGAAGCGTCCAGGCGTCACGCTCGCGCACCTAGCCCGTGTAGTTTGATGCAAACAGACGGATTCTACCGTAATGAAACGTGTAGAACCGTTTGTACGAGTGGCTGTTGCGTTTATATCCTGTAATCGGATATATGAGCTCCCAGGCGTATCGCGGCATAGAAGGGTCCAGGCGTCATGCTCGCGCACATAACCTGTGTAGTTTAATGCAAGCAGACGGATTCCACCGTAATAAAACGTGTAGAACCGTTTGTACGAGTGGCTGTTGCGTTTATATCCTGTAATCGGATATATTGGCTCCCAGGCATATCGCGACGTAGAAGCGTCCAGGCGTCACGCTCGCGCACCTAGCCCGTGTAGTTTGATGCAAACAGACGGATTCTAACGTAATACAACGTGTAGGACCGTTTGTACGAGTGGCAGTTGCGTTTATATCCTGAAATCGGATATATGGGCTCCCAGGCATATCGCGACATAGAAGCTTTCAGGCCTCATGCTCGCGCACCTAACCCGTGTAGTATGATGCAAACAGACGGATTCTACAGCAATACAACGTGTAGGACCGTCTGTACGAGTGGCAGTTGCGTTTATATCCTGTAATCGGATATACGGGCTCCAAGGAATACCGCGACATAGAAGCGTCCAGGCGTCCTGCTCGCGCACCTAACCCGTGTAGTTTGATGCAAACAGACGGATTCTAACGTAATACAACGTGTAGGACCGTTTGTACGAGTGGCAGTTGCGTTTATATCCTGAAATCGGATATATGGGCTCCCAGGCATATCGCGACATAGAAGCTTTCAGGCCTCATGCTCGCGCACCTAACCCGTGTAGTATGATGCAAACAGACGGATTCTACAGCAATACAACGTGTAGGACCGTCTGTACGAGTGGCAGTTGCGTTTATATCCTGTAATCGGATATACGGGCTCCAAGGAATACCGCGACATAGAAGCGTCCAGGCGTCCTGCTCGCGCACCTAACCCGTGTAGTTTGATGCAAACAGACGGATTCTACCGTAATACAACGTGTAGGACCGTTTCTAGAGTGGCAGTTGCGTTTATATCCTGTAATCGGATATACAGGCTCCAAGGAATATCGCGACATAGAAGCGTCCAGGCGTCATGCTCGCGCACGTAACCCGTGTAGTTTGATGCAAACAGACGGATTCTACCGTAATACACGGTGTAGGACCGTCTGTACGAGTGGCAGTTGCGTTTATATCCTGTAATCGGATATATTGGCTCCCAGGCATATCGCGACGTAGAAGCGTCCAGGCGTCACGCTCGCGCACCTAGCCCGTGTAGTTTGATGCAAACAGACGGATTCTACCGTAATACAACGTGTAGGACCGTTTGTACGAGTGGCAGTTGCGTTTATATCCTGAAATCGGATATATAGGCTCCCAGGCATATCGCGACATAGAAGCGTCCAGTCGTCATGCTCGCGCACGTAACCCGTGTAGTTTCATGCAAACAGACGGATTCTAACATAATACAACGTGTAGGACCGCTTGTACGAGTGGCAGTTGCGTTTTTATCCTGTAATCGGATATATGGGCTCCCAGGCATATCGCGACATAGAAGCGCCCAGGCGTCATGCTGGCGCATGTAACCCGTGTAGTTTGATGCAAACAGACGGATTCTACCGTAATACAACGCGTAGGGCCGTTTGTACGAGTGGCAGTTGCGTGTATATCCTGTAATCGAATATATGGGCTCCCAGGAATATCGCGACATAGAAGCGTCCAGGCGTCATGCTCGCGCACGTAACCCGTGTAGTTTGATGCAAGCAGACGGATTCCACCGTAATGAAACGTGTAGGACCGTTTGTACGAGTGGCAGTTGCGTTTATATCCTGTAATCGGATATACGGGCTCCAAGGAATACCGCGACATAGAAGCGTCCAGGCGTCGTGCTCGCGCACCTAACCCGTGTAGTTTCATGCAAACAGACGGATTCTACAGCAATACAACGTGTAGGACCGTCTGTACGAGTGGCAGTTGCGTTTATATCCTGTAATCGGATATATTGGCTCCCAGGCATATCGCGACATAGAAGCGCCCAGGCGTCATGCTGGCGCATGTAACCCGTGTAGTTTCATGCAAACAGACGGATTCTAACGTAATAAAACGTGTAGGACAGTTTGTACGAGTGGCAGTTGCGTTTATATCCTGTAATCGGATATATTGGCTCCCAGGCATATCGCGACGTAGAAGCGTCCAGGCGTCACGCTCGCGCACCTAGCCCGTGTAGTTTGATGCAAACAGACGGATTCTAACGTAATACAACGTGTAGGACCGTTTGTACGAGTGGCAGTTGCGTTTATATCCTGAAATCGGATATATGGGCTCCCAGGCATATCGCGACATAGAAGCGTCCAGGCCTCATGCTCGCGCACCTAACCCGTGTAGTATGATGCAAACAGACGGATTCTACAGCAATACAACGTGTAGGACCGTATGTACGAGTGGCAGTTGCGTGTATATCCTGTAATCGAATATATGGGCTCCCAGGAATATCGCGACATAGAAGCGTCCAGGCGTCATGCTCGCGCACCTAACCCGTGTAGTTTGATGCAAACAGACGGATTCTACCGTAATACAACGTGTAGGACCGTTTGTACGAGTGGCAGTTGCGTTTATATCCTGTAATCGGATATATGGGCTCCCAGCCATATCGCGACATAGAAGCGTCCAGGCGTCATGCTCGCGCACCTAACCCGTGTAGTTTGATGCAAACAGACGGATTCTACCGTAATACAACGTGTAGGACCGTTTGTACGAGTGGCAGTTGCGTTTATATCCTGAAATCGGATATATAGGCTCCCAGGCATATCGCGACATAGAAGCGTCCAGTCGTCATGCTCGCGCACGTAACCCGTGTAGTTTCATGCAAACAGACGGATTCTAACGTAATACAATGTGTAGGACCGCTTGTACGAGTGGCAGTTGCTTTTATATCCTGTAATCGGATATATGGGCTCCCAGGCATATCGCGACATAGAAGCGCCCAGGCGTCATGCTGGCGCATGTAACCCGTGTAGTTTGATGCAAACAGACGGATTCTACCGTAATACAACGCGTAGGGCCGTTTGTACGAGTGGCAGTTGCGTGTATATCCTGTAATCGAATATATGGGCTCCCAGGAATATCGCGACATAGAAGCGTCCAGGCGTCATGCTCGCGCACGTAACCCGTGTAGTTTGATGCAAACAGACGGATTCCACCGTAATGAAACGTGTAGGACCGTTTGTACGAGTGGCAGTTGCGTTTATATCCTGTAATCGGATATACGGGCTCCAAGGAATACCGCGACATAGAAGCGTCCAGGCGTCATGCTCGCGCACCTAACCCGTGTAGTTTCATGCAAACAGACGGATTCTACAGCAATACAACGTGTAGGACCGTCTGTACGAGTGGCAGTTGCGTTTATATCCTGTAATCGGATATATTGGCTCCCAGGCATATCGCGACATAGAAGCGCCCAGGCGTCATGCTGGCGCATGTAACCCGTGTAGTTTCATGCAAACAGACGGATTCTAACGTAATACAATGTGTAGGACCGCTTGTACGAGTGGCAGTTGCTTTTATATCCTGTAATCGGATATATGGGCTCCCAGGCATATCGCGACATAGAAGCGCCCAGGCGTCATGCTGGCGCATGTAACCCGTGTAGTTTGATGCAAACAGACGGATTCTACCGTAATACAACGCGTAGGGCCGTTTGTACGAGTGGCAGTTGCGTGTATATCCTGTAATCGAATATATGGGCTCCCAGGAATATCGCGACATAGAAGCGTCCAGGCGTCATGCTCGCGCACGTAACCCGTGTAGTTTGATGCAAACAGACGGATTCCACCGTAATGAAACGTGTAGGACCGTTTGTACGAGTGGCAGTTGCGTTTATATCCTGTAATCGGAAATACGGGCTCCAAGGAATACCGCGACATAGAAGCGTCCAGGCGTCATGCTCGCGCACCTAACCCGTGTAGTTTCATGCAAACAGACGGATTCTACAGCAATACAACGTGTAGGACCGTCTGTACGAGTGGCAGTTGCGTTTATATCCTGTAATCGGATATATTGGCTCCCAGGCATATCGCGACATAGAAGCGCCCAGGCGTCATGCTGGCGCATGTAACCCGTGTAGTTTCATGCAAACAGACGGATTCTAACGTAATAAAACGTGTAGGACAGTTTGTACGAGTGGCAGTTGCGTTTATATCCTGTAATCGGATATATTGGCTCCCAGGCATATCGCGACGTAGAAGCGTCCAGGCGTCACGCTCGCGCACCTAGCCCGTGTAGTTTGATGCAAACAGACGGATTCTAACGTAATACAACGTGTAGGACCGTTTGTACGAGTGGCAGTTGCGTTTATATCCTGAAATCGGATATATGGGCTCCCAGGCATATCGCGACATAGAAGCGTCCAGGCGTCATGCTCGCGCACGTAACCCGTGTAGTTTGATGCAAACAGACGGATTCTACCGTAATACACGGTGTAGGACCGTTTGTACGAGTGGCAGTTGCGTTTATATCCTGTAATCGGATATATGGGCTCCCAGGCATATCGCGACATAGAAGCGTCCAGGCATCATGCTCGCGCACGTAACCCGTGTAGTTTCATGCAAACAGACGGATTCTACAGCACTACAACGTGTAGGACCGTCTGTACGAGTGGCAGTTGCGTTTATATCCTGTAATCGGATATATTGGCTCCCAGGCATATCGCGACGTAGAATCGCCCAGGCGTCATGCTCGCGCACGTAACCTGTGTAGTTTCATGCAAACAGACGGATTCTAACGTAATACAACGTGTAGGACCGTTTGTACGAGTGGCAGTTGCGTTTATATCCTGAAATCGGATATATGGGCTCCCAGGCATATCGCGACATAGAAGCGTCCAGGCGTCATGCTCGCGCACGTAACCCGTGTAGTTTGATGCAAACAGACGGATTCTACCGTAATACACGGTGTAGGAACGTTTGTACGAGTGGCAGTTGCGTTTATATCCTGTAATCGGATATATGGGCTCCCAGGCATATCGCGACATAGAAGCGCCCAGGCGTCATGCTGGCGCATGTAACCAGTGTAGTTTCATGCAAACAGACGGATTCTAACGTAATAAAACGTGTAGGACCGTTTGTACGAGTGGCAGTTGCGTTTATATCCTGTAATCGGATATATGGGCTCCCAGGCATATCGCGACATAGAAGCGCCCAGGCGTCATGCTGGCGCATGTAACCCGTGTAGTTTGATGCAAACAGACGGATTCTACCGTAATACAACGTGTAGGACCGTTTGTACGAGTGGCAGTTGCGTTTATATCCTGAAATCGGATATATAGGCTCCCAGGCATATCGCGACATAGAAGCGTCCAGTCGTCATGCTCGCGCACGTAACCCGTGTAGTTTCATGCAGACAGACGGATTCTAACGTAATACAACGTGTAGGACCGCTTGTACGAGTGGCAGTTGCGTTTTTATCCTGTAATCGGATATATGGGCTCCCAGGCATATCGCGACATAGAAGCGCCCAGGCCTCATGCTGGCGCATGTAACCCGTGTAGTTTGATGCAAACAGACGGATTCTACCGTAATACAACGCGTAGGGCCGTTTGTACGAGTGGCAGTTGCGTGTATATCCTGTAATCGAATATATGGGCTCCCAGGAATATCGCGACATAGAAGCGTCCAGGCGTCATGCTCGCGCACGTAACCCGTGTAGTTTGATGCAAGCAGACGGATTCTACAGCAATACAACGTGTAGGACCGTCTGTACGAGTGGCAGTTGCGTTTATATCCTGTAATCGGATATATTGGCTCCCAGGCATATCGCGACGTAGAATCGCCCAGGCGTCATGCTCGCGCACGTAACCCGTGTAGTTTCATGCAAACAGACGGATTCTAACGTAATACAACGTGTAGGACCGTTTGTACGAGTGGCAGTTGCGTTTATATCCTGAAATCGGATATATGGGCTCCCAGGCATATCGCGACATAGAAGCGTCCAGGCGTCATGCTCGCGCACGTAACCCGTGTAGTTTGATGCAAACAGACGGATTCTACCGTAATACACGGTGTAGGAACGTTTGTACGAGTGGCAGTTGCGTTTATATCCTGTAATCGGATATATGGGCTCCCAGGCATATCGCGACATAGAAGCGCCCAGGCGTCATGCTGGCGCATGTAACCAGTGTAGTTTCATGCAAACAGACGGATTCTAACGTAATAAAACGTGTAGGACCGTTTGTACGAGTGGCAGTTGCGTTTATATCCTGTAATCGGATATATGGGCTCCCAGGCATATCGCGACATAGAAGCGCCCAGGCGTCATGCTGGCGCATGTAACCCGTGTAGTTTGATGCAAACAGACGGATTCTACCGTAATACAACGTGTAGGACCGTTTGTACGAGTGGCAGTTGCGTTTATATCCTGAAATCGGATATATAGGCTCCCAGGCATATCGCGACATAGAAGCGTCCAGTCGTCATGCTCGCGCACGTAACCCGTGTAGTTTCATGCAAACAGACGGATTCTAACGTAATACAACGTGTAGGACCGCTTGTACGAGTGGCAGTTGCGTTTTTATCCTGTAATCGGATATATGGGCTCCCAGGCATATCGCGACATAGAAGCGCCCAGGCCTCATGCTGGCGCATGTAACCCGTGTAGTTTGATGCAAACAGACGGATTCTACCGTAATACAACGCGTAGGGCCGTTTGTACGAGTGGCAGTTGCGTTTATATCCTGTAATCGGATATACGGGCTCCAAGGAATACCGCGACATAGAAGCGTCCAGGCGTCATGCTCGCGCACCTAACCCGTGTAGTTTCATGCAAACAGACGGATTCTACAGCAATACAACGTGTAGGACCGTCTGTACGAGTGGCAGTTGCGTTTATATCCTGTAATCGGATATATTGGCTCCCAGGCATATCGCGACATAGAAGCGCCCAGGCGTCATGCTGGCGCATGTAACCCGTGTAGTTTGATGCAAACAGACGGATTCTATCGTTATACAACGTGTAGAACCGTTTGTACGAGTGGCTGTTGCGTTTATATCCTGTAATCGGATATATGAGCTCCCAGGCGTATCGCGGCATAGAAGCGTCCAGGCGTCATGCTCGCGCACCTAACCCGTGTAGTTTGATGCAAACAGACGGATTCTACCGTAATACACGGTGTAGGACCATTTGTACGAGTGGCAGTTGCGTTTATATCCTGTAATCGGATATATGGGCTCCCAGGCATATCGCGACATAGAAGCGCCCAGGCGTCATGCTGGCGCATGTAACCCGTGTAGTTTGATGCAAACAGACGGATTCTACAGCAATACAACGTGTAGGACCGTCTGTACGAGTGGCAGTTGTGTTTATATCCTGTAATCGGATATATGGGCTCCCAGGCATATCGCGACATAGAAGCGCCCAGGCGTCATGCTGGCGCATGTAACCCGTGTAGTTTGATGCAAACAGACGGATTCTACAGCAATACAACGTGTAGGACCGTCTGTACGAGTGGCAGTTGCGTTTATATCCTGTAATCGGATATATTGGCTCCCAGGCATATCGCGACGTAGAAGCGTCCAGGCGTCACGCTCGTGCACCTAGCCCGAGTAGTTTGATGCAAACAGACGGATTCTATCGTAATACAACGTGTAGAACCGTTTGTACGAGTGGCTGTTGCGTTTATATCCTGTAATCGGATATATGAGCTCCCAGGCGTATCGCGGCATAGAAGCGTCCAGGCGTCATGCTCGCGCACCTAACCCGTGTAGTTTGATGCAAACAGACGGATTCTACCGTAATACAACGTGTAGGACCGTTTGTATGAGTGGCAGTTGCGTTTATATCCTGAAATCGGATATATAGGCTCCCAGGCATATCGCGACATAGAAGCGTCCAGTCGTCATGCTCGCGCACGTAACCCGTGTAGTTTCATGCAAACAGACGGATTCTAACGTAATACAACGTGTAGGACCGTTTGTACGAGTGGCAGTTGCGTTTATATCCTGTAATCGGATATATGGGCTCCCAGGCATATCACGACATAGAAGCGCCCAGGCGTCATGCTGGCGCATGTAACCCGTGTAGTTTGATGCAAACAGACGGATTCTACAGCAATACAACGTGTAGGACCGTCTGTACGAGTGGCAGTTGCGTTTATATCCTGTATTCGGATATATTGGCTCCCAGGCATATCGCGACGTAGAAGCGTCCAGGCGTCACGCTCGCGCACCTAGCCCGTGTAGTATGATGCAAACAGACGGATTCTACCGTAATACAATGCGTAGGGCCGTTTGTACGAGTGGCAGTTGCGTGTATATCCTGTAATCGAATATATGGGCTCCCAGGAATATCGCGACATAGAAGCGTCCAGGCGTCATGCTCGCGCACGTCACCCGTGTAGTTTGATGCAAGCAGACGGATTCCACCGTAATGAAACGTGTAGGACCGTTTGTACGAGTGGCAGTTGCGTCTATATCCTGTAATCGGATATACAGGCTCCAAGGAATATCGCGAAATAGAAGCGTCCAGGCGTCATGCTCGCGCACCTAACCCGTGTAGTATGATGCAAACAGACGGATACTACCGTAGTACACGGTGTAGGACCGTTTGTACGAGTGGCAGTTGCGTTTATATCCTGTAATCGGATATATGGGCTCCCAGGCATATCGCGACATAGAAGCGTCCAGGCGTCATGCTGGCGCATGTAACCCGTGTAGTTTGATGCAAACAGACGGATTCTACAGCAATACAACGTGTAGGACCGTCTGTACGAGTGGCAGTTGCGTTTATATCCTGTAATCGGATATATTGGCTCCCAGGCATATCGCGACGTAGAAGCGTCCAGGCGTCACGCTCGCGCACCTAGCCCGTGTAGTTTGATGCAAACAGATGGATTCTATCGTAATACAACGTGTAGAACCGTTTGTACGAGTGGCTGTTGCGTTTATATCCTGTAATCGGATATATGAGCTCCCAGGCGTATCGCGGCATAGAAGCGTCCAGGCGTCATGCTCGCGCACACAACCCGTGTAGTTTGATGCAAACAGACGGATTCTACCGTAATACAACGCGTAGGGCCGTTTGTACGAGTGGCAGTTGCGTGTATATCCTGTAATCGAATATATGGGCTCCCAGGAATATCGCGACATAGAAGCGTCCAGGCGTCATGCTCGCGCACGTAACCCGTGTAGTTTGATGCAAACAGACGGATTCCACCGTAATGAAACGTGTAGGACCGTTTGTACGAGTGGCAGTTGCGTCTATATCCTGTAATCGGATATACGGGCTCCAAGGAATACCGCGACATAGAAGCGTCTAGGCGTCATGCTCGCGCACCTAACCCGTGTAGTTTGATGCAAACAGACGGATTCTACCGTAATACAACGTGTAGGACCGTTTGTACGAGTGGCAGTTGCGTTTATATCCTGTAATCGGATATACAGGCTCCAAGGAATATCGCGACATAGAAGCGTCCAGGCGTCATGCTCGCGCACCTAACCCGTGTAGTATGATGCAAACAGACGGATTCTACCGTAATACACGGTGTAGGACCGTTTGTACGAGTGGCAGTTGCGCTTATATCCTGTAATCGGATATATGGGCTCCCAGGCATATCGCGACATAGAAGCGACCAGGCGTCATGCTCGCGCACCTAACCCGTGTAGTTTGATGCAAACAGACGGATTCTACCGTAATACACGGTGTAGGACCATTTGTACGAGTGGCAGTTGCGTTTATATCCTGAAATCGGATATATAGGCTCCCAGGCATATCGCGACATAGAAGCGTCCAGTCGTCATGCTCGCGCACGTAACCCGTGTAGTTTCATGCAAACAGACGGATTCTAACGTAATACAACGTGTAGGACCGTTTGTACGAGTGGCAGTTGCGTTTATATCCTGTAATCGGATATATGGGCTCCCAGGCATATCACGACATAGAAGCGCCCAGGCGTCATGCTGGCGCATGTAACCCGTGTAGTTTGATGCAAACAGACGGATTCTACAGCAATACAACGTGTAGGACCGTCTGTACGAGTGGCAGTTGCGTTTATATCCGGTATTCGGATATATTGGCTCCCAGGCATATCGCGACGTAGAAGCGTCCAGGCGTCACGCTCGCGCACCTAGCCCGTGTAGTATGATGCAAACAGACGGATTCTACCGTAATACAATGCGTAGGGCCGTTTGTACGAGTGGCAGTTGCGTGTATATCCTGTAATCGAATATATGGGCTCCCAGGAATATCGCGACATAGAAGCGTCCAGGCGTCATGCTCGCGCACGTCACCCGTGTAGTTTGATGCAAGCAGACGGATTCCACCGTAATGAAACGTGTAGGACCGTTTGTACGAGTGGCAGTTGCGTCTATATCCTGTAATCGGATATACAGGCTCCAAGGAATATCGCGAAATAGAAGCGTCCAGGCGTCATGCTCGCGCACCTAACCCGTGTAGTATGATGCAAACAGACGGATACTACCGTAGTACACGGTGTAGGACCGTTTGTACGAGTGGCAGTTGCGTTTATATCCTGTAATCGGATATATGGGCTCCCAGGCATATCGCGACATAGAAGCGTCCAGGCGTCATGCTGGCGCATGTAACCCGTGTAGTTTGATGCAAACAGACGGATTCTACAGCAATACAACGTGTAGGACCGTCTGTACGAGTGGCAGTTGCGTTTATATCCTGTAATCGGATATATTGGCTCCCAGGCATATCGCGACGTAGAAGCGTCCAGGCGTCACGCTCGCGCACCTAGCCCGTGTAGTTTGATGCAAACAGATGGATTCTATCGTAATACAACGTGTAGAACCGTTTGTACGAGTGGCTGTTGCGTTTATATCCTGTAATCGGATATATGAGCTCCCAGGCGTATCGCGGCATAGAAGCGTCCAGGCGTCATGCTCGCGCACACAACCCGTGTAGTTTGATGCAAACAGACGGATTCTACCGTAATACAACGCGTAGGGCCGTTTGTACGAGTGGCAGTTGCGTGTATATCCTGTAATCGAATATATGGGCTCCCAGGAATATCGCGACATAGAAGCGTCCAGGCGTCATGCTCGCGCACGTAACCCGTGTAGTTTGATGCAAACAGACGGATTCCACCGTAATGAAACGAGTAGGACCGTTTGTACGAGTGGCAGTTGCGTCTATATCCTGTAATCGGATATACGGGCTCCAAGGAATACCGCGACATAGAAGCGTCTAGGCGTCATGCTCGCGCACCTAACCCGTGTAGTTTGATGCAAACAGACGGATTCTACCGTAATACAACGTGTAGGACCGTTTGTACGAGTGGCAGTTGCGTTTATATCCTGTAATCGGATATACAGGCTCCAAGGAATATCGCGACATAGAAGCGTCCAGGCGTCATGCTCGCGCACCTAACCCGTGTAGTATGATGCAAACAGACGGATTCTACCGTAATACACGGTGTAGGACCGTTTGTACGAGTGGCAGTTGCGTTTATATCCTGTAATCGGATATATGGGCTCCCAGGCATATCGCGACATAGAAGCGACCAGGCGTCATGCTCGCGCACCTAACCCGTGTAGTTTGATGCAAACAGACGGATTCTACCGTAATACACGGTGTAGGACCATTTGTACGAGTGGCAGTTGCGTTTATATCCTGTAATCGGATATATGGGCTCCCAGGCATATCGCGACATAGAAGCGCCCAGGCGTCATGCTGGCGCATGTAACCCGTGTAGTTTGATGCAAACAGACGGATTCTACAGCAATACAACGTGTAGGACCGTCTGTACGAGTGGCAGTTGCGTTTATATCCTGTAATCGGATATATTGGCTCCCAGGCATATCGCGACGTAGAAGCGTCCAGGCGTCACGCTCGCGCACCAACGCGTGTAGTTTGATGCAAACAGACGGATTCTATCGTTATACAACGTGTAGAACCGTTTGTACGAGTGGCTGTTGCGTTTATATCCTGTAATCGGATATATGAGCTCCCAGGCGTATCGCGGCATAGAAGCGTCCAGGCGTCATGCTCGCGCACCTAACCCGTGTAGTTTGATGCAAACAGACGGATTCTACCGTAATACACGGTGTAGGACCATTTGTACGAGTGGCAGTTGCGTTTATATCCTGTAATCGGATATATGGGCTCCCAGGCATATCGCGACATAGAAGCGCCCAGGCGTCATGCTGGCGCATGTAACCCGTGTAGTTTGATGCAAACAGACGGATTCTACAGCAATACAACGTGTAGGACCGTCTGTACGAGTGGCAGTTGTGTTTATATCCTGTAATCGGATATATGGGCTCCCAGGCATATCGCGACATAGAAGCGCCCAGGCGTCATGCTGGCGCATGTAACCCGTGTAGTTTGATGCAAACAGGCGGATTCTACAGCAATACAACGTGTAGGACCGTCTGTACGAGTGGCAGTTGCGTTTATATCCTGTAATCGGATATATTGGCTCCCAGGCATATCGCGACGTAGAAGCGTCCAGGCGTCACGCTCGCGCACCTAGCCCGAGTAGTTTGATGCAAACAGACGGATTCTATCGTAATACAACGTGTAGAACCGTTTGTACGAGTGGCTGTTGCGTTTATATCCTGTAATCGGATATATGAGCTCCCAGGCGTATCGCGGCATAGAAGCGTCCAGGCGTCATGCTCGCGCACCTAACCCGTGTAGTTTGATGCAAACAGACGGATTCTACCGTAATACAACGTGTAGGACCGTTTGTATGAGTGGCAGTTGCGTTTATATCCTGAAATCGGATATATAGGCTCCCAGGCATATCGCGACATAGAAGCGTCCAGTCGTCATGCTCGCGCACGTAACCCGTGTAGTTTCATGCAAACAGACGGATTCTAACGTAATACAACGTGTAGGACCGTTTGTACGAGTGGCAGTTGCGTTTATATCCTGTAATCGGATATATGGGCTCCCAGGCATATCACGACATAGAAGCGCCCAGGCGTCATGCTGGCGCATGTAACCCGTGTAGTTTGATGCAAACAGACGGATTCTACAGCAATACAACGTGTAGGACCGTCTGTACGAGTGGCAGTTGCGTTTATATCCTGTATTCGGATATATTGGCTCCCAGGCATATCGCGACGTAGAAGCGTCCAGGCGTCACGCTCGCGCACCTAGCCCGTGTAGTTTGATGCAAACAGACGGATTCTATCGTAATACAACGTGTAGAACCGTTTGTACGAGTGGCTGTTGCGTTTATATCCTGTAATCGGATATATGAGCTCCCAGGCGTATCGCGGCATAGAAGCGTCCAGGCGTCATGCTCGCGCACATAACCCGTGTAGTTTGATGCAAACAGACGGATTCTACCGTAATACAACGCGTAGGGCCGTTTGTACGAGTGGCAGTTGCGTGTATATCCTGTAATCGAATATATGGGCTCCCAGGAATATCGCGACATAGAAGCGTCCAGGCGTCATGCTCGCGCACGTAACCCATGTAGTTTGATGCAAACAGACGGATTCCACCGTAATGAAACGTGTAGGACCGTTTGTACGAGTGGCAGTTGCGTTTATATCCTGTAATCGGATACACGGGCTCCAAGGAATACCGCGACATAGAAGCGTCCAGGCGTCATGCTCGCGCACCTAACCCGTGTAGTTTGATGCAAACAGACGGATTCTACCGTAATACAACGTGTAGGACCGTTTGTACGAGTGGCAGTTGCGTTTATATCCTGTAATCGGATATACTTGCTCCAAGGAATATCGCGACATAGAAGCGTCCAGGCGTCATGCTCGCGCACGTAGCCCGTGTAGTTTGATGCAAACAGACGGATTCTACCGTAATACACGGTGTAGGACCATTTGTACGAGTGGCAGTTGCGTTTATATCCTGTAATCGGATATATGGGCTCCCAGGCATATCGCGACATAGAAGCGCCCAGGCGTCATGCTGGCACATGTAACCCGTGTAGTTTCATGCAAACAGACGGATTCTAACGTAATAAAACGTGTAGGACCGTTTGTACGAGTGGCAGTTGCGTTTATATCCTGTAATCGGATATACGGGCTCCAAGGAATACCGCGACATAGAAGCGTCCAGGCGTCATGCTCGCGCACCTAACCCGTGTAGTTTGATGCAAACAGACGGATTCTACCGTAATACAACGTGTAGGACCGTTTGTACGAGTGGCAGTTGCGTTTATATCCTGTAATCGGATATACTTGCTCCAAGGAATATCGCGACATAGAAGCGTCCAGGCGTCATGCTCGCGCACCTAAGCCGTGTAGTATGATGCAAACAGACGGATTCTACCGTAATACAATGCGTAGGGCCGTTTGTACGAGTGGCAGTTGCGTGTATATCCTGTAATCGAATATATGGGCTCCCAGGAATATCGCGACATAGAAGCGTCCAGGCGTCATGCTCGCGCACGTCACCCGTGTAGTTTGATGCAAGCAGACGGATTCCACCGTAATGAAACGTGTAGGACCGTTTGTACGAGTGGCAGTTGCGTCTATATCCTGTAATCGGATATACAGGCTCCAAGGAATATCGCGACATAGAAGCGTCCAGGCGTCATGCTCGCGCACCTAACCCGTGTAGTATGATGCAAACAGACGGATACTACCGTAGTACACGGTGTAGGACCGTTTGTACGAGTGGCAGTTGCGTGTATATCCTGTAATCGAATATATGGGCTCCCAGGAATATCGCGACATAGAAGCGTCCAGGCGTCATGCTCGCGCACGTCACCCGTGTAGTTTGATGCAAGCAGACGGATTCCACCGTAATGAAACGTGTAGGACCGTTTGTACGAGTGGCAGTTGCGTCTATATCCTGTAATCGGATATACAGGCTCCAAGGAATATCGCGACATAGAAGCGTCCAGGCGTCATGCTCGCGCACCTAACCCGTGTAGTATGATGCAAACAGACGGATACTACCGTAGTACACGGTGTAGGACCGTTTGTACGAGTGGCAGTTGCGTTTATATCCTGTAATCGGATATATGGGCTCCCAGGCATATCGCGACATAGAAGCGTCCAGGCGTCATGCTGGTGCATGTAACCCGTGTAGTTTGATGCAAACAGACGGATTCCACCGTAGTGAAACGTGTAGGACCGTTTGTACGAGTGGCAGTTGCGTCTATATCCTGTAATCGGATATACAGGCTCCAAGGAATATCGCGACATAGAAGCGTCCAGGCGTCATGCTCGCGCACCTAACCCGTGTAGTATGATGCAAACAGACGGATTCTACCGTAATACACGGTGTAGGACCGTTTGTACGAGTGGCAGTTGCGTTTATATCCTGTAATCGGATATATGGGCTCCCAGTCATATCGCGACATAGAAGCGTCCAGGCGTCATGCTCGCGCACCTAACCCGTGTTTGTTTGATGCAAACAGACGGATTCTACCGTAATACAACGTGTAGGACCGTTTCTACGAGTGGCAGTTGCGTTTATATCGTGAAATCGGATATATAGGCTCCCAGGCATATCGCGACATAGAAGCGTCCAGGCGTCATGCTCGTGCACCTAACCCGTGTAGTTTGATGCAAACAGACGGATTCTACCGTAATACAACGTGTAGGACCGTTTGTACGAGTGGCTGTTGCGTTTATATCCTGTAATCGGATATATGAGCTCCCAGGCGTATCGCGGCATAGAAGCGCCCAGGCGTCATGCTCGCGCACATAACCCGTGTAGTTTGATGCAAACAGACGGATTCTACCGTAATACAACGTGTAGGACCGTTTGTACGAGTGGCAGTTGCGTTTATATCCTGTAATCGGATATACAGGCTCCAAGGAATATCGCGACATAGAAGCGTCCAGGCGTCATGCTCGCGCACCTAACCCGTGTAGTATGATGCAAACAGACGGATTCTACCGTAATACACGGTGTAGGACCGTTTGTACGAGTGGCAGTTGCGTTTATATCCTGTAATCGGATATATTGGCTCCCAGGCATATCGCGACATAGAAGCGTCCAGGCGTCATGCTCGCGCACGTAACCCGTGTAGTTTGATGCAAACAGACGGACTCCACCGTAATACAACGAGTAGAACCGTTTGTACGAGTGGCAGTTGCGTTTATATCCTGTAATCGGATATACGGGCTCCAAGGAATTCCGCGACATAGAAGCGTCCAGGCATCATGCTCGCGCACCTAACCCGTGTAGTTTGATGCAAACAGACGGATTCTACCGTAATACAACGTGTAGGACCGTTTCTACGAGTGGCAGTTGCGTTTATATCCTGTAATCGGATATACAGGCTCCAAGGAATATCGCGACATAGAAGCGTCCAGGCGTCATGCTCGCGCACCTAACCCGTGTAGTTTGATGCAAACAGACGGATTCTACCGTAATACAACGTGTAGGACCGTTTGTACGAGTGGCTGTTGCGTTTATATCCTGTAATCGGATATATGAGCTCCCAGGCGTATCGCGGCATAGAAGCGCCCAGGCGTCATGCTCGCGCACATAACCCGTGTAGTTTGATGCAAACAGACGGATTCTACAGCAATACAACGTGTAGGACCGTCTGTACGAGTGGCAATTGCGTTTATATCCTGTAATCGGATATATTGGCTCCCAGGCATATCGCGACATAGAAGCGTCCAGGCGTCATGCTCGCGCACGTAACCCGTGTAGTTTGATGCAAACAGACGGACTCCACCGTAATACAACGTGTAGAACCGTTTGTACGAGTGGCAGTTGCGTTTATATCCTGTAATCGGATATACGGGCTCCAAGGAATACCGCGACATAGAAGCGTCCAGGCGTCATGCTCGCGCACCTAACACGTGTAGTTTGATGCAAACAGACGGATTCTACCGTAATACAACGTGTAGGACCGTTTGTACGAGTGGCAGTTGCGTTTATATCCTGTAATCGGATATACAGGCTCCAAGGAATATCGCGACGTAGAAGCGTCCAGGCGTCATGCTCGCGCACCTAACCCGTGTAGTATGATGCAAACAGACGGATTCTACCGTAATACACGGTGTAGGACCGTTTGTACGAGTGGCAGTTGCGTTTATATCCTGTAATCGGATATATGGGCTCCCAGGCATATCGCGACATAGAAGCGTCCAGGCGTCATGCTCGCGCACCTAACCCGTGTAGTTTGATGCAAGCAGACGGATTCTACCGTAATACAACGTGTAGGACCGTTTGTACGAGTGGCAGTTGCGTTTATATCCTGAACTCGGATATATAGGCTCCCAGGCATATCGCGACATAGAAGCGTCCAGGCGTCATGCTCGCGCACCTACCCCGTGTAGTTTGATGCAAACAGACGGATTCTACCGTAATACAACGTGTAGGACCGTTTGTACGAGTGGCAGTTGCGTTTATATCCTGAACTCGGATATATAGGCTCCCAGGCATATCGCGACATAGAAGCGTCCAGGCGTCATGCTCGCGCACGTAACCCGTGTAGTTTCATGCAAACAGACGGATTCTAACGTAATACAACGTGTAGGACCGTTTGTACGAGTGGCAGTTGCGTTTATATCCTGAAATCGGATATATGGGCTCCCAGGCATATCGCGACATAGAAGCGTCCAGGCGTCATGCTCGCGCACGTAACCCGTGTAGTTTGATGCAAACAGACGGATTCTACCGTAATACACGGTGTAGGACCGTTTGTACGAGTGGCAGTTGCGTTTATATCCTGTAATCGGATATACAGGCTCCAAGGAATATCGCGACATAGAAGCGTCCAGGCGTCATGCTCGCGCACCTAACCCGTGTAGTATGATGCAAACAGACGGATTCTACCGTAATACACGGTGTAGGACCGTTTGTACGAGTGGCAGTTGCGTTTATATCCTGTAATCGGATATATGGGCTCCCAGGCATATCGCGACATAGAAGCGTCCAGGCGTCATGCTCGCGCACCTAACCCGTGTTTGTTTGATGCAAACAGACGGATTCTACCGTAATACAACGTGTAGGACCGTTTCTACGAGTGGCAGTTGCGTTTATATCGTGAAATCGGATATATAGGCTCCCAGGCATATCGCGACATAGAAGCGTCCAGGCGTCATGCTCGCGCACCTAACCCGTGTAGTATGATGCAAACAGACGGATACTACCGTAGTACACGGTGTAGGACCGTTTGTACGAGTGGCAGTTGCGTTTATATCCTGTAATCGGATATATGGGCTCCCAGGCATATCGCGACATAGAAGCGTCCAGGCGTCATGCTGGCGCATGTAACCCGTGTAGTTTGATGCAAACAGACGGATTCCACCGTAGTGAAACGTGTAGGACCGTTTGTACGAGTGGCAGTTGCGTCTATATCCTGTAATCGGATATACAGGCTCCAAGGAATATCGCGACATAGAAGCGTCCAGGCGTCATGCTCGCGCACCTAACCCGTGTAGTATGATGCAAACAGACGGATTCTACCGTAATACACGGTGTAGGACCGTTTGTACGAGTGGCAGTTGCGTTTATATCCTGTAATCGGATATATGGGCTCCCAGTCATATCGCGACATAGAAGCGTCCAGGCGTCATGCTCGCGCACCTAACCCGTGTTTGTTTGATGCAAACAGACGGATTCTACCGTAATACAACGTGTAGGACCGTTTCTACGAGTGGCAGTTGCGTTTATATCGTGAAATCGGATATATAGGCTCCCAGGCATATCGCGACATAGAAGCGTCCAGGCGTCATGCTCGTGCACCTAACCCGTGTAGTTTGATGCAAACAGACGGATTCTACCGTAATACAACGTGTAGGACCGTTTGTACGAGTGGCTGTTGCGTTTATATCCTGTAATCGGATATATGAGCTCCCAGGCGTATCGCGGCATAGAAGCGCCCAGGCGTCATGCTCGCGCACATAACCCGTGTAGTTTGATGCAAACAGACGGATTCTACCGTAATACAACGTGTAGGACCGTTTGTACGAGTGGCAGTTGCGTTTATATCCTGTAATCGGATATACAGGCTCCAAGGAATATCGCGACATAGAAGCGTCCAGGCGTCATGCTCGCGCACCTAACCCGTGTAGTATGATGCAAACAGACGGATTCTACCGTAATACACGGTGTAGGACCGTTTGTACGAGTGGCAGTTGCGTTTATATCCTGTAATCGGATATATTGGCTCCCAGGCATATCGCGACATAGAAGCGTCCAGGCGTCATGCTCGCGCACGTAACCCGTGTAGTTTGATGCAAACAGACGGACTCCACCGTAATACAACGAGTAGAACCGTTTGTACGAGTGGCAGTTGCGTTTATATCCTGTAATCGGATATACGGGCTCCAAGGAATTCCGCGACATAGAAGCGTCCAGGCATCATGCTCGCGCACCTAACCCGTGTAGTTTGATGCAAACAGACGGATTCTACCGTAATACAACGTGTAGGACCGTTTCTACGAGTGGCAGTTGCGTTTATATCCTGTAATCGGATATACAGGCTCCAAGGAATATCGCGACATAGAAGCGTCCAGGCGTCATGCTCGCGCACCTAACCCGTGTAGTTTGATGCAAACAGACGGATTCTACCGTAATACAACGTGTAGGACCGTTTGTACGAGTGGCTGTTGCGTTTATATCCTGTAATCGGATATATGAGCTCCCAGGCGTATCGCGGCATAGAAGCGCCCAGGCGTCATGCTCGCGCACATAACCCGTGTAGTTTGATGCAAACAGACGGATTCTACAGCAATACAACGTGTAGGACCGTCTGTACGAGTGGCAATTGCGTTTATATCCTGTAATCGGATATATTGGCTCCCAGGCATATCGCGACATAGAAGCGTCCAGGCGTCATGCTCGCGCACGTAACCCGTGTAGTTTGATGCAAACAGACGGACTCCACCGTAATACAACGTGTAGAACCGTTTGTACGAGTGGCAGTTGCGTTTATATCCTGTAATCGGATATACGGGCTCCAAGGAATACCGCGACATAGAAGCGTCCAGGCGTCATGCTCGCGCACCTAACACGTGTAGTTTGATGCAAACAGACGGATTCTACCGTAATACAACGTGTAGGACCGTTTGTACGAGTGGCAGTTGCGTTTATATCCTGTAATCGGATATACAGGCTCCAAGGAATATCGCGACGTAGAAGCGTCCAGGCGTCATGCTCGCGCACCTAACCCGTGTAGTATGATGCAAACAGACGGATTCTACCGTAATACACGGTGTAGGACCGTTTGTACGAGTGGCAGTTGCGTTTATATCCTGTAATCGGATATATGGGCTCCCAGGCATATCGCGACATAGAAGCGTCCAGGCGTCATGCTCGCGCACCTAACCCGTGTAGTTTGATGCAAGCAGACGGATTCTACCGTAATACAACGTGTAGGACCGTTTGTACGAGTGGCAGTTGCGTTTATATCCTGAACTCGGATATATAGGCTCCCAGGCATATCGCGACATAGAAGCGTCCAGGCGTCATGCTCGCGCACCTACCCCGTGTAGTTTGATGCAAACAGACGGATTCTACCGTAATACAACGTGTAGGACCGTTTGTACGAGTGGCAGTTGCGTTTATATCCTGAACTCGGATATATAGGCTCCCAGGCATATCGCGACATAGAAGCGTCCAGGCGTCATGCTCGCGCACGTAACCCGTGTAGTTTCATGCAAACAGACGGATTCTAACGTAATACAACGTGTAGGACCGTTTGTACGAGTGGCAGTTGCGTTTATATCCTGAAATCGGATATATGGGCTCCCAGGCATATCGCGACATAGAAGCGTCCAGGCGTCATGCTCGCGCACGTAACCCGTGTAGTTTGATGCAAACAGACGGATTCTACCGTAATACACGGTGTAGGACCGTTTGTACGAGTGGCAGTTGCGTTTATATCCTGTAATCGGATATACAGGCTCCAAGGAATATCGCGACATAGAAGCGTCCAGGCGTCATGCTCGCGCACCTAACCCGTGTAGTATGATGCAAACAGACGGATTCTACCGTAATACACGGTGTAGGACCGTTTGTACGAGTGGCAGTTGCGTTTATATCCTGTAATCGGATATATGGGCTCCCAGGCATATCGCGACATAGAAGCGTCCAGGCGTCATGCTCGCGCACCTAACCCGTGTTTGTTTGATGCAAACAGACGGATTCTACCGTAATACAACGTGTAGGACCGTTTCTACGAGTGGCAGTTGCGTTTATATCGTGAAATCGGATATATAGGCTCCCAGGCATATCGCGACATAGAAGCGTCCAGGCGTCATGCTCGCGCACCTAACCCGTGTAGTTTGATGCAAACAGACGGATTCTACCGTAATACAACGTGTAGGACCGTTTGTACGAGTGGCTGTTGCGTTTATATCCTGTAATCGGATATATGAGCTCCCAGGCGTATCGCGGCATAGAAGCGCCCAGGCGTCATGCTCGCGCACATAACCCGTGTAGTTTGATGCAAACAGACGGATTCTACCGTAATACAACGTGTAGGACCGTTTGTACGAGTGGCAGTTGCGTTTATATCCTGTAATCGGATATACCGGCTCCAAGGAATATCGCGACATAGAAGCGTCCAGGCGTCATGCTCGCGCACCTAACCCGTGTAGTATGATGCAAACAGACGGATTCTACCGTAATACAACGTGTAGGACCGTTTGTACGAGTGGCTGTTGCGTTTATATCCTGTAATCGGATATATGAGCTCCCAGGCGTATCGCGGCATAGAAGCGTCCAGGTGTCATGCTCGTGCACATAACCCGTGTAGTTTGATGCAAACAGACGGATTCTACAGCAATACAACGCGTAGGACCGTCTGTACGAGTGGCAGTTGCGTTTATATCCTGTAATCGGATATATTGGCTCCCAGGCATATCGCGACATAGAAGCGTCCAGGCGTCATGCTCGCGCACGTAACCCGTGTAGTTTGATGCAAACAGACGGACTCCACCGTAATACAACGTGTAGAACCGTTTGTACGAGTGGCAGTTGCGTTTATATCCTGTAATCGGATATACGGGCTCCAAGGAATACCGCGACATGGAAGCGTCCAGGCGTCATGCTCGCGCACCTAACCCGTGTAGTATGATGCAAACAGACGGATTCTACCGTAATACACGGTGTAGGACCGTTTGTACGAGTGGCAGTTGCGTTTATATCCTGTAATCGGATATATTGGCTCCCAGGCATATCGCGACATAGAAGCGTCCAGGCGTCATGCTCGCGCACGTAACCCGTGTAGTTTGATGCAAACAGACGGACTCCACCGTAATACAACGTGTAGAACCGTTTGTACGAGTGGCAGTTGCGTTTATATCCTGTAATCGGATATACGGGCTCCAAGGAATACCGCGACATAGAAGCGTCCAGGCATCATGCTCGCGCACCTAACCCGTGTAGTTTGATGCAAACAGACGGATTCTACCGTAATACAACGTGTAGGACCGTTTCTACGAGTGGCAGTTGCGTTTATATCCTGTAATCGGATATACAGGCTCCAAGGAATATCGCGACATAGAAGCGTCCAGGCGTCATGCTCGCGCACCTAACCCGTGTAGTTTGATGCAAACAGACGGATTCTACCGTAATACAACGTGTAGGACCGTTTGTACGAGTGGCAGTTGCGTTTATATCCTGTAATCGGATATACAGGCTCCAAGGAATATCGCGACATAGAAGCGTCCAGGCGTCAAGCTCGCGCACCTAACCCGTGTAGTATGATGCAAACAGACGGATTCTACCGTAATACACGGTGTAGGACCGTTTGTACGAGTGGCAGTTGCGTTTATATCCTGTAATCGGATATATGGGCTCTCAGGCATATCGCGACATAGAAGCGTCCAGGCGTCATGCTCGCGCACGTAACCCGTGTAGTTTGATGCAAACAGACGGATTCTACCGTAATACAACGTGTAGGACCGTTTGTACGAGTGGCAGTTGCGTTTATATCCTGAAATCGGATATATAGGCTCCCAGGCATATCGCGACATGGAAGCGTCCAGGCGTCATGCTCGCGCACATAACCCGTGTAGTTTGATGCAAACAGACGGATTCTACCGTAATACAACGTGTAGGACCGTTTGTACGAGTGGCAGTTGCGTTTATATCCTGAAATCGGATATATAGGCTCCCAGGCATATCGCGACATAGAAGCGTCCAGGCGTCATGCTCGCGCACCTAACCCGTGTAGTTTGATGCAAACAGACGGATTCTACCGTAATACAACGTGTAGGACCGTTTGTACGAGTGGCTGTTGCGTTTATATCCTGTAATCGGATATATGAGCTCCCAGGCGTATCGCGGCATAGAAGCGCCCAGGCGTCATGCTCGCGCACCTAACCCGTGTAGTTTGATGCAAACAGACGGATTCTACCGTAATACAACGTGTAGGACCGTTTGTACGAGTGGCTGTTGCGTTTATATCCTGTAATCGGATATATGAGCTCCCAGGCGTATCGCGGCATAGAAGCGCCCAGGCGTCATGCTCGCGCACATAACCCGTGTAGTTTGATGCAAACAGACGGATTCTACAGCAATACAACGTGTAGGACCGTCTGTACGAGTGGCAATTGCGTTTATATCCTGTAATCGGATATATTGGCTCCCAGGCATATCGCGACATAGAAGCGTCCAGGCGTCATGCTCGCGCACGTAACCCGTGTAGTTTGATGCAAACAGACGGACTCCACCGTAATACAACGTGTAGAACCGTTTGTACGAGTGGCAGTTGCGTTTATATCCTGTAATCGGATATACGGGCTCCAAGGAATACCGCGACATAGAAGCGTCCAGGCGTCATGCTCGCGCACCTAACACGTGTAGTTTGATGCAAACAGACGGATTCTACCGTAATACAACGTGTAGGACCGTTTGTACGAGTGGCAGTTGCGTTTATATCCTGTAATCGGATATACAGGCTCCAAGGAATATCGCGACATAGAAGCGTCCAGGCGTCATGCTCGCGCACCTAACCCGTGTAGTATGATGCAAACAGACGGATTCTACCGTAATACAACGTGTAGGACTGTTTGTACGAGTGGCAGTTGCGTTTATATCCTGAAATCGGATATATAGGCTCCCAGGCATATCGCGACATAGAAGCGTCCAGGCGTCATGCTCGCGCACGTAACCCGTGTAGTTTGATGCAAACAGACGGATTCTACCGTAATACACGGTGTAGGACCGTTTGTACGAGTGGCAGTTGCGTTTATATCCTGTAATCGGATATACAGGCTCCAAGGAATATCGCGACATAGAAGCGTCCAGGCGTCATGCTCGCGCACCTAACCCGTGTAGTATGATGCAAACAGACGGATTCTACCGTAATACACGGTGTAGGACCGTTTGTACGAGTGGCAGTTGCGTTTATATCCTGTAATCGGATATATGGGCTCCCAGGCATATCGCGACATAGAAGCGTCCAGGCGTCATGCTCGCGCACCTAACCCGTGTAGTTTGATGCAAACAGACGGATTCTACCGTAATACAACGTGTAGGACCGTTTCTACGAGTGGCAGTTGAGTTTATATCCTGAAATCGGATATATAGGCTCCCAGGCATATCGCGACATAGAAGCGTCCAGGCGTCATGCTCGCGCACCTAACCCGTGTAGTTTGATGCAAACAGACGGATTCTACCGTAATACAACGTGTAGGACCGTTTGTACGAGTGGCTGTTGCGTTTATATCCTGTAATCGGATATATGAGCTCCCAGGCGTATCGCGGCATAGAAGCGCCCAGGCGTCATGCTCGCGCACATAACCCGTGTAGTTTGATGCAAACAGACGGATTCTACAGCAATACAACGTGTAGGACCGCTTGTACGAGTGGCAGTTGCGTTTATATCCTGTAATCGGATATACAGGCTCCAAGGAATATCGCGACATAGAAGCGTCCAGGCGTCATGCTCGCGCACGTAACCCGTGTAGTTTGATGCAAACAGACGGACTCCACCGTAATACAACGTGTAGAACCGTTTGTACGAGTGGCAGTTGCGTTTATATCCTGTAATCGGATATACGGGCTCCAAGGAATACCGCGACATAGAAGCGTCCAGGCGTCATGCTCGCGCACCTAACCCGTGTAGTTTGATGCAAACAGACGGATTCTACCGTAATACAACGTTTAGGACCGTTTGTACGAGTGGCAGTTGCGTTTATATCCTGTAATCGGATATACAGGCTCCAAGGAATATCGCGACATAGAAGCGTCCAGGCGTCATGCTCGCGCACCTAACCCGTGTAGTATGATGCAAACAGACGGATTCTACCGTAATACAACGTGTAGGACCGTTTGTACGAGTGGCTGTTGCGTTTATATCCTGTAATCGGATATATGAGCTCCCAGGCGTATCGCGGCATAGAAGCGTCCAGGCGTCATGCTCGCGCACGTAATCCGTGTAGTTTGATGCAAACAGACGGACTCCACCGTATTACAACGTGTAGAACCGTTTGTACGAGTGGCAGTTGCGTTTATATCCTGTAATCGGATATATGGGCTCTCAGGCATATCGCGACATAGAAGCGTCCAGGCGTCATGCTCGCGCACGTAACCCGTGTAGTTTGATGCAAACAGACGGATTCTACCGTAATACAACGTGTAGGACCGTTTGTACGAGTGGCAGTTGCGTTTATATCCTGAAATCGGATATATAGGCTCCCAGGCATATCGCGACATAGAAGCGTCCAGGCGTCATGCTCGCGCACATAACCCGTGTAGTTTGATGCAAACAGACGGATTCTACCGTAATACAACGTGTAGGACCGTTTGTACGAGTGGCAGTTGCGTTTATATCCTGAAATCGGATATATAGGCTCCCAGGCATATCGCGACATAGAAGCGTCCAGGCGTCATGCTCGCGCTCCTAACCCGTGTAGTTTGATGCAAACAGACGGATTCTACCGTAATACAACGTGTAGGACCGTTTGTACGAGTGGCTGTTGCGTTTATATCCTGTAATCGGATATATGAGCTCCCAGGCGTATCGCGGCATAGAAGCGCCCAGGCGTCATGCTCGCGCACCTAACCCGTGTAGTTTGATGCAAACAGACGGATTCTACCGTAATACAACGTGTAGGACCGTTTGTACGAGTGGCTGTTGCGTTTATATCCTGTAATCGGATATATGAGCTCCCAGGCGTATCGCGGCATAGAAGCGCCCAGGCGTCATGCTCGCGCACATAACCCGTGTAGTTTGATGCAAACAGACGGATTCTACAGCAATACAACGTGTAGGACCGTCTGTACGAGTGGCAATTGCGTTTATATCCTGTAATCGGATATATTGGCTCCCAGGCATATCGCGACATAGAAGCGTCCAGGCGTCATGCTCGCGCACGTAACCCGTGTAGTTTGATGCAAACAGACGGACTCCACCGTAATACAACGTGTAGAACCGTTTGTACGAGTGGCAGTTGCGTTTATATCCTGTAATCGGATATACGGGCTCCAAGGAATACCGCGACATAGAAGCGTCCAGGCGTCATGCTCGCGCACCTAACACGTGTAGTTTGATGCAAACAGACGGATTCTACCGTAATACAACGTGTAGGACCGTTTGTACGAGTGGCAGTTGCGTTTATATCCTGTAATCGGATATACAGGCTCCAAGGAATTTCGCGACATAGAAGCGTCCAGGCGTCATGCTCGCGCACCTAACCCGTGTAGTATGATGCAAACAGACGGATTCTACCGTAATACAACGTGTAGGACCGTTTGTACGAGTGGCTGTTGCGTTTATATCCTGAACTCGGATATATGGGCTCCCAGGCATATCGCGACATAGAAGCGTCCAGGCGTCATGCTCGCGCACCTAACCCGTGTGGTTTGATGCAAACAGACGGATTCTACCGTAATACAACGTGTAGGACTGTTTGTACGAGTGGCAGTTGCGTTTATATCCTGAAATCGGATATATAGGCTCCCAGGCATATCGCGACATAGAAGCGTCCAGGCGTCATGCTCGCGCACGTAACCCGTGTAGTTTGATGCAAACAGACGGATTCTACCGTAATACACGGTGTAGGACCGTTTGTACGAGTGGCAGTTGCGTTTATATCCTGTAATCGGATATACAGGCTCCAAGGAATATCGCGACATAGAAGCGTCCAGGCGTCATGCTCGCGCACCTAACCCGTGTAGTATGATGCAAACAGACGGATTCTACCGTAATACACGGTGTAGGACCGTTTGTACGAGTGGCAGTTGCGTTTATATCCTGTAATCGGATATATGGGCTCCCAGGCATATCGCGACATAGAAGCGTCCAGGCGTCATGCTCGCGCACCTAACCCGTGTAGTTTGATGCAAACAGACGGATTCTACCGTAATACAACGTGTAGGACCGTTTCTACGAGTGGCAGTTGAGTTTATATCCTGAAATCGGATATATAGGCTCCCAGGCATATCGCGACATAGAAGCGTCCAGGCGTCATGCTCGCGCACCTAACCCGTGTAGTTTGATGCAAACAGACGGATTCTACCGTAATACAACGTGTAGGACCGTTTGTACGAGTGGCTGTTGCGTTTATATCCTGTAATCGGATATATGAGCTCCCAGGCGTATCGCGGCATAGAAGCGCCCAGGCGTCATGCTCGCGCACATAACCCGTGTAGTTTGATGCAAACAGACGGATTCTACAGCAATACAACGTGTAGGACCGTTTGTACGAGTGGCAGTTGCATTTATATCCTGTAATCGGATATACAGGCTCCAAGGAATATCGCGACATAGAAGCGTCCAGGCGTCATGCTCGCGCACGTAACCCGTGTAGTTTGATGCAAACAGACGGACTCCACCGTAATACAACGTGTAGAACCGTTTGTACGAGTGGCAGTTGCGTTTATATCCTGTAATCGGATATACGGGCTCCAAGGAATACCGCGACATAGAAGCGTCCAGGCGTCATGCTCGCGCACCTAACCCGTGTAGTTTGATGCAAACAGACGGATTCTACCGTAATACAACGTGTAGGACCGTTTGTACGAGTGGCAGTTGCGTTTATATCCTGTAATCGGATATACAGGCTCCAAGGAATATCGCGACATAGAAGCGTCCAGGCGTCATGCTCGCGCACCTAACCCGTGTAGTATGATGCAAACAGACGGATTCTACCGTAATACAACGTGTAGGACCGTTTGTACGAGTGGCTGTTGCGTTTATATCCTGTAATCGGATATATGAGCTCCCAGGCGTATCGCGGCATAGAAGCGTCCAGGCGTCATGCTCGCGCACATAGCCCGTGTAGTTTGATGCAAACAGACGGATTCTACAGCAATACAACGTGTAGGACCGTCTGTACGAGTGGCAGTTGCGTTTATATCCTGTAATCGGATATATTGGCTCCCAGGCATATCGCGACATAGAAGCGTCCAGGCGTCATGCTCGCGCACGTAACCCGTGTAGTTTGATGCAAACAGACGGACTCCACCGTAATACAACGTGTAGAACCGTTTGTACGAGTGGCAGTTGCGTTTATATCCTGTAATCGGATATACGGGCTCCAAGGAATACCGCGACATGGAAGCGTCCAGGCGTCATGCTCGCGCACCTAACCCGTGTAGTATGATGCAAACAGACGGATTCTACCGTAATACACGGTGTAGGACCGTTTGTACGAGTGGCAGTTGCGTTTATATCCTGTAATCGGATATATTGGCCCCCAGGCATATCGCGACATAGAAGCGTCCAGGCGTCATGCTCCCGCACGTAACCCGTGTAGTTTGATGCAAACAGACGGACTCCACCGTAATACAACGTGTAGAACCGTTTGTACGAGTGGCAGTTGCGTTTATATCCTGTAATCGGATATAAGGGCTCCAAGGAATACCGCGACATAGAAGCGTCCAGGCGTCATGCTCGCGCACCTAACCCGTGTAGTTTGATGCAAACAGACGGATTCTACCGTAATACAACGTGTAGGACCGTTTGTACGAGTGGCAGTTGCGTTTATATCCTGTAATCGGATATACAGGCTCCAAGGAATATCGCGACATAGAAGCGTCCAGGGGTCATGCTCGCGCACCTAACCCGTGTAGTATGATGCAAACAGACGGATTCTACCGTAATACAACGCGTAGGGCCGTTTGTACGAGTGGCAGTTGCGTTTATATCCTGTAATCGGATATATGGGCTCTCAGGCATATCGCGACATAGAAGCGTCCAGGCGTCATGCTCGCGCACCTAACCCGTGTTTGTTTGATGCAAGCAGACGGATTCTACCGTAATACAACGTGTAGGACCGTTTCTACGAGTGGCAGTTGCGTTTATATCGTGAAATCGGATATATAGGCTCCCAGGCATATCGCGACATAGAAGCGTCCAGGCGTCATGCTCGCGCACATAACCCGTGTAGTTTGATGCAAACAGACGGATTCTACCGTAATACAACGCGTAGGGCCGTTTGTACGAGTGGCAGTTGCGTGTATATCCTGTAATCGAATATATGGGCTCCCAGGAATATCGCGACATAGAAGCGTCCAGGCGTCATGCTCGCGCACGTAACCCGTGTAGTTTGATGCAAACAGATGGATTCCACCGTAATGAAACGTGTAGGACCGTTTGTACGAGTGGCAGTTGCGTTTATATCCTGTAATCGGATATACGGGCTCCAAGGAATACCGCGACATAGAAGCGTCCAGGCGTCATGCTCGCGCACCTAACCCGTGTAGTTTGATGCAAACAGACGGATTCTACCGTAATACAACGTGTAGGACCGTTTGTACGAGTGGCAGTTGCGTTTATATCCTGTAATCGGATATACAGGCTCCCAGGCATATCGCGACATAGAAGCGTCCAGGCGTCATGCTCGCGCACCTAACCCGTGTAGTTTGATGCAAACAGACGGATTCTACCGTAATACAACGTGTAGGACTGTTTGTACGAGTGGCAGTTGCGTTTATATCCTGTAATCGGATATACGGGCTCCAAGGAATACCGCGACATAGAAGCGTCCAGGCGTCATGCTCGCGCACCTAACCCGTGTAGTTTGATGCAAACAGACGGATTCTACCGTAATACAACGTGTAGGACCGTTTGTACGAGTGGCAGTTGCGTTTATATCCTGTAATCGGATATACAGGCTCCAAGGAATATCGCGACATAGAAGCGTCCAGGCGTCATGCTCGCGCACCTAACCCGTGTAGTATGATGCAAACAGACGGATTCTACCGTAATACAACGTGTAGGACCGTTTGTACGAGTGGCTGTTGCGTTTATATCCTGTAATCGGATATATGAGCTCCCAGGCGTATCGCGGCATAGAAGCGTCCAGGCGTCATGCTCGCGCACATAGCCCGTGTAGTTTGATGCAAACAGACGGATTCTACAGCAATACAACGTGTAGGACCGTCTGTACGAGTGGCAGTTGCGTTTATATCCTGTAATCGGATATATTGGCTCCCAGGCATATCGCGACATAGAAGCGTCCAGGCGTCATGCTCGCGCACGTAACCCGTGTAGTTTGATGCAAACAGACGGACTCCACCGTAATACAACGTGTAGAACCGTTTGTACGAGTGGCAGTTGCGTTTATATCCTGTAATCGGATATATGGGCTCCAAGGAATACCGCGACATAGAAGCGTCCAGGCGTCATGCTCGCGCACCTAACCCGTGTAGTTTGATGCAAACAGACGGATTCTACCGTAATACAACGTGTAGGACCGTTTGTACGAGTGGCAGTTGCGTTTATATCCTGTAATCGGATATACAGGCTCCAAGGAATATCGCGACATAGAAGCGTCCAGGCGTCATGCTCGCGCACCTAACCCGTGTAGTATGATGCAAACAGACGGATTCTACCGTAATACACAGTGTAGGACCGTTTGTACGAGTGGCAGTTGCGTTTATATCCTGTAATCGGATATATGGGCTCTCAGGCATATCGCGACATAGAAGCGTCCAGGCGTCATGCTCGCGCACCTAACCCGTGTTTGTTTGATGCAAGCAGACGGATTCTACCGTAATACAACGTGTAGGACCGTTTCTACGAGTGGCAGTTGCGTTTATATCGTGAAATCGGATATATAGGCTCCCAGGCATATCGCGACATAGAAGCGTCCAGGCGTCATGCTCGCGCACATAACCCGTGTAGTTTGATGCAAACAGACGGATTCTACCGTAATACAACGCGTAGGGCCGTTTGTACGAGTGGCAGTTGCGTGTATATCCTGTAATCGAATATATGGGCTCCCAGGAATATCGCGACATAGAAGCGTCCAGGCGTCATGCTCGCGCACGTAACCCGTGTAGTTTGATGCAAACAGATGGATTCCACCGTAATGAAACGTGTAGGACCGTTTGTACGAGTGGCAGTTGCGTTTATATCCTGTAATCGGATATACGGGCTCCAAGGAATACCGCGACATAGAAGCGTCCAGGCGTCATGCTCGCGCACCTAACCCGTGTAGTTTGATGCAAACAGACGGATTCTACCGTAATACAACGTGTAGGACCGTTTGTACGAGTGGCAGTTGCGTTTATATCCTGTAATCGGATATACAGGCTCCAAGGAATATCGCGACATAGAAGCGTCCAGGCGTCATGCTCGCGCACCTAACCCGTGTAGTATGATGCAAACAGACGGATTCTACCGTAATACAACGCGTAGAACCGTTTGTACGAGTGGCAGTTGCGTTTATATCCTGTAATCGGATATACGGGCTCCAAGGAATACCGCGACATGGAAGCGTCCAGGCGTCATGCTCGCGCACCTAACCCGTGTAGTATGATGCAAACAGACGGATTCTACTGTAATACACGGTGTAGGACCGTTTGTACGAGTGGCAGTTGCGTTTATATCCTGTAATCGGATATATTGGCTCCCAGGCATATCGCGACATAGAAGCGTCCAGGCGTCATGCTCGCGCACATAACCCGTGTAGTTTGATGCAAACAGACGGACTCCACCGTAATACAACGTGTAGAACCGTTTGTACGAGTGGCAGTTGCGTTTATATCCTGTAATCGGATATACGGGCTCCAAGGAATACCGCGACATAGAAGCGTCCAGGCGTCATGCTCGCGCACCTAACCCGTGTAGTTTGATGCAAACAGACGGATTCTACCGTAATACAACGTGTAGGACCGTTTTTACGAGTGGCAGTTGCGTTTATATCCTGTAATCGGATATACAGGCTCCAAGGAATATCGCGACATAGAAGCGTCCAGGCGTCATGCTCGCGCACCCAGCCCATGTAGTATGATGCAAACAGACGGATTCTACCGTAATACACAGTGTAGGACCGTTTGTACGAGTGGCAGTTGCGTTTATATCCTGTAATCGGATATATGGGCTCTCAGGCATATCGCGACATAGAAGCGTCCAGGCGTCATGCTCGCGCACCTAACCCGTGTAGTTTGATGCAAACAGACGGATTCTACCGTAATACAACGTGTAGGACCGTTTGTACGAGTGGCAGTTGCGTTTATATCCTGAAATCGGATATATAGGCTCCCAGGCATATCGCGACATAGAAGCGTCCAGGCGTCATGCTCGCGCACATAACCCGTGTAGTTTGATGCAAACAGACGGATTCTACCGTAATACAACGCGTAGGGCCGTTTGTACGAGTGGCAGTTGCGTGTATATCCTGTAATCGAATATATGGGCTCCCAGGAATATCGCGACATAGAAGCGTCCAGGCGTCATGCTCGCGCACGTAACCCGTGTAGTTTGATGCAAACAGATGGATTCCACCGTAATGAAACGTGTAGGACCGTTTGTACGAGTGGCAGTTGCGTTTATATCCTGTAATCGGATATACCGGCTCAAGGAATATCGCGACATAGAAGCGTCCAGGCGTCATGCTCGCGCACATAACCCGTGTAGTTTGATGCAAACAGACGGATTCTACCGTAATACAACGCGTAGGGCCGTTTGTACGAGTGGCAGTTGCGTGTATATCCTGTAATCGAATATATGGGCTCCCAGGAATATCGCGACATAGAAGCGTCCAGGCTTCATGCTCGCGCACGTAACCCGTGTAGTTTGATGCAAACAGACGGATTCCACCGTAATGAAACGTGTAGGACCGTTTGTACGAGTGGCAGTTGCGTTTATATCCTGTAATCGGATATACGGGCTCCAAGGAATACCGCGACATAGAAGCGTCCAGGCGTCATGCTCGCGCACCTAACCCGTGTAGTTTCATGCAAACAGACGGATTCTACAGCAATACAACGTGTAGGACCGTCTGTACGAGTGGCAGTTGCGTTTATATCCTGTAATCGGATATATTGGCTCCCAGGCATATCGCGACATAGAAGCGCCCAGGCGTCATGCTGGCGCATGTAACCCGTGTAGTTTCATGCAAACAGACGGATTCTAACGTAATAAAACGTGTAGGACAGTTTGTACGAGTGGCAGTTGCGTTTATATCCTGTAATCGGATATATTGGCTCCCAGGCATATCGCGACGTAGAAGCGTCCAGGCGTCACGCTCGCGCACCTAGCCCGTGTAGTTTGATGCAAACAGACGGATTCTAACGTAATACAACGTGTAGGACCGTTTGTACGAGTGGCAGTTGCGTTTATATCCTGAAATCGGATATATGGGCTCCCAGGCATATCGCGACATAGAAGCGTCCAGGCGTCATGCTCGCGCACGTAACCCGTGTAGTTTGATGAAAACAGACGGATTCTACCGTAATACACGGTGTAGGACCGTTTGTACGAGTGGCAGTTGCGTTTATATCCTGTAATCGGATATATGGGCTCCCAGGCATATCGCGACATAGAAGCGTCCAGGCATCATGCTCGCGCACGTAACCCGTGTAGTTTCATGCAAACAGACGGATTCTACAGCACTACAACGTGTAGGACCGTCTGTACGAGTGGCAGTTGCGTTTATATCCTGTAATCGGATATATTGGCTCCCAGGCATATCGCGACGTAGAATCGCCCAGGCGTCATGCTCGCGCACGTAACCCGTGTAGTTTCATGCAAACAGACGGATTCTAACGTAATACAACGTGTAGGACCGTTTGTACGAGTGGCAGTTGCGTTTATATCCTGAAATCGGATATATGGGCTCCCAGGCATATCGCGACATAGAAGCGTCCAGGCGTCATGCTCGCGCACGTAACCCGTGTAGTTTGATGCAAACAGACGGATTCTACCGTAATACACGGTGTAGGAACGTTTGTACGAGTGGCAGTTGCGTTTATATCCTGTAATCGGATATATGGGCTCCCAGGCATATCGCGACATAGAAGCGCCCAGGCGTCATGCTGGCGCATGTAACCAGTGTAGTTTCATGCAAACAGACGGATTCTAACGTAATAAAACGTGTAGGACCGTTTGTACGAGTGGCAGTTGCGTTTATATCCTGTAATCGGATATATGGGCTCCCAGGCATATCGCGACATAGAAGCGCCCAGGCGTCATGCTGGCGCATGTAACCCGTGTAGTTTGATGCAAACAGACGGATTCTACCGTAATACAACGTGTAGGACCGTTTGTACGAGTGGCAGTTGCGTTTATATCCTGAAATCGATATATAGGCTCCCAGGCATATCGCGACATAGAAGCGTCCAGTCGTCATGCTCGCGCACGTAACCCGTGTAGTTTCATGCAAACAGACGGATTCTAACGTAATACAACGTGTAGGACCGCTTGTACGAGTGGCAGTTGCGTTTTTATCCTGTAATCGGATATATGGGCTCCCAGGCATATCGCGACATAGAAGCGCCCAGGCGTCATGCTGGCGCATGTAACCCGTGTAGTTTGATGCAAACAGACGGATTCTAGCGTAATACAACGTGTAGGACCGTTTGTACGAGTGGCAGTTGCGTTTATATCCTGAAATCGGATATATAGGCTCCCAGGCATATCGCGACATAGAAGCGTCCAGTCGTCATGCTCGCGCACGTAACCCGTGTAGTTTCATGCAAACAGACGGATTCTAACGTAATACAACGTGTAGGACCGCTTGTACGAGTGGCAGTTGCGTTTTTATCCTGTAATCGGATATATGGGCTCCCAGGCATATCGCGACATAGAAGCGCCCAGGCCTCATGCTGGCGCATGTAACCCGTGTAGTTTGATGCAAACAGACGGATTCTACCGTAATACAACGCGTAGGGCCGTTTGTACGAGTGGCAGTTGCGTGTATATCCTGTAATCGAATATATGGGCTCCCAGGAATATCGCGACATAGAAGCGCCCAGGCCTCATGCTGGCGCATGTAACCCGTGTAGTTTGATGCAAACAGACGGATTCTAACGTAATAAAACGTGTAGGACAGTTTGTACGAGTGGCAGTTGCGTTTATATCCTGTATTCGGATATATTGGCTCCCAGGCATATCGCGACGTAGAAGCGTCCAGGCGTCACGCTCGCGCACCTAGCCCGTGTAGTTTGATGCAAACAGACGGATTCTAACGTAATACAACGTGTAGGACCGTTTGTACGAGTGGCAGTTGCGTTTATATCCTGAAATCGGATATATGGGCTCCCAGGCATATCGCGACATAGAAGCGTCCAGGCCTCATGCTCGCGCACCTAACCCGTGTAGTATGATGCAAACAGACGGATTCTACAGCAATACAACGTGTAGGACCGTCTGTACGAGTGGCAGTTGCGTTTATATCCTGTAATCGGATATACGGGCTCCAAGGAATACCGCGACATAGAAGCGTCCAGGCGTCCTGCTCGCGCACCTAACCCGTGTAGTTTGATGCAAACAGACGGATTCTACCGTAATACAACGTGTAGGACCGTTTCTAGAGTGGCAGTTGCGTTTATATCCTGTAATCGGATATACAGGCTCCAAGGAATATCGCGACATAGAAGCGTCCAGGCGTCATGCTCGCGCACGTAACCCGTGTAGTTTGATGCAAACAGACGGATTCTAACGTAATAAAACGTGTAGGACAGTTTGTACGAGTGGCAGTTGCGTTTATATCCTGTAATCGGATATATTGGCTCCCAGGCATATCGCGACGTAGAAGCGTCCAGGCGTCACGCTCGCGCACCTAGCCCGTGTAGTTTGATGCAAACAGACGGATTCTAACGTAATACAACGTGTAGGACCGTTTGTACGAGTGGCAGTTGCGTTTATATCCTGAAATCGGATATATGGGCTCCCAGGCATATCGCGACATAGAAGCGTCCAGGCCTCATGCTCGCGCACCTAACCCGTGTAGTATGATGCAAACAGACGGATTCTACAGCAATACAACGTGTAGGACCGTCTGTACGAGTGGCAGTTGCGTTTATATCCTGTAATCGGATATACGCGCTCCAAGGAATACCGCGACATAGAAGCGTCCAGGCGTCCTGCTCGCGCACCTAACCCGTGTAGTTTGATGCAAACAGACGGATTCTACCGTAATACAACGTGTAGGACCGTTTCTAGAGTGGCAGTTGCGTTTATATCCTGTAATCGGATATACAGGCTCCAAGGAATATCGCGACATAGAAGCGTCCAGGCGTCATGCTCGCGCACGTAACCCGTGTAGTTTGATGCAAACAGACGGATTCTACCGTAATACACGGTGTAGGACCGTCTGTACGAGTGGCAGTTGCGTTTATATCCTGTAATCGGATATATTGGCTCCCAGGCATATCGCGACGTAGAAGCGTCCAGGCGTCACGCTCGCGCACCTAGCCCGTGTAGTTTGATGCAAACAGACGGATTCTAACATAATACAACGTGTAGGACCGCTTGTACGAGTGGCAGTTGCGTTTTTATCTGTAATCGGATATATGGGCTCCCAGGCATATCGCGACATAGAAGCGCCCAGCGTCATGCTGGCGCATGTAACCCGTGTAGTTTGATGCAAACAGACGGATTCTACCGTAATACAACGCGTAGGGCCGTTTGTACGAGTGGCAGGGGCGTGTATATCCTGTAATCGAATATATGGGCTCCCAGGAATATCGCGACATAGAAGCGTCCAGGCGTCCTGCTCGCGCACCTAACCCGTGTAGTTTGATGCAAACAGACGGATTCTACCGTAATACAACGTGTAGGACCGTTTCTAGAGTGGCAGTTGCGTTTATATCCTGTAATCGGATATACAGGCTCCAAGGAATATCGCGACATAGAAGCGTCCAGGCGTCATGCTCGCGCACGTAACCCGTGTAGTTTGATGCAAACAGACGGATTCTAACGTAATAAAACGTGTAGGACAGTTTGTACGAGTGGCAGTTGCGTTTATATCCTGTAATCGGATATATTGGCTCCCAGGCATATCGCGACGTAGAAGCGTCCAGGCGTCACGCTCGCGCACCTAGCCCGTGTAGTTTGATGCAAACAGACGGATTCTAACGTAATACAACGTGTAGGACCGTTTGTACGAGTGGCAGTTGCGTTTATATCCTGAAATCGGATATATGGGCTCCCAGGCATATCGCGACATAGAAGCGTCCAGGCCTCATGCTCGCGCACCTAACCCGTGTAGTATGATGCAAACAGACGGATTCTACAGCAATACAACGTGTAGGACCGTCTGTACGAGTGGCAGTTGCGTTTATATCCTGTAATCGGATATACGGGCTCCAAGGAATACCGCGACATAGAAGCGTCCAGGCGTCCTGCTCGCGCACCTAACCCGTGTAGTTTGATGCAAACAGACGGATTCTACCGTAATACAACGTGTAGGACCGTTTCTAGAGTGGCAGTTGCGTTTATATTCTGTAATCGGATATACAGGCTCCAAGGAATATCGCGACATAGAAGCGTCCAGGCGTCATGCTCGCGCACGTAACCCGTGTAGTTTGATGCAAACAGACGGATTCTACCGTAATACACGGTGTAGGACCGTCTGTACGAGTGGCAGTTGCGTTTATATCCTGTAATCGGATATATTGGCTCCCAGGCATATCGCGACGTAGAAGCGTCCAGGCGTCCTGCTCGCGCACCTAGCCCGTGTAGTTTGATGCAAACAGACGGATTCTAACATAATACAACGTGTAGGACCGCTTGTACGAGTGGCAGTTGCGTTTTTATCCTGTAATCGGATATATGGGCTCCCAGGCATATCGCGACATAGAAGCGCCCAGGCGTCATGCTGGCGCATGTAACCCGTGTAGTTTGATGCAAACAGACGGATTCTACCGTAATACAACGCGTAGGGCCGTTTGTACGAGTGGCAGTTGCGTGTATATCCTGTAATCGAATATATGGGCTCCCAGGAATATCGCGACATAGAAGCGTCCAGGCGTCATGCTCGCGCACGTAACCCGTGTAGTTTGATGCAAGCAGACGGATTCCACCGTAATGAAACGTGTAGGACCGTTTGTACGAGTGGCAGTTGCGTTTATATCCTGTAATCGGATATACGGGCTCCAAGGAATACCGCGACATAGAAGCGTCCAGGCGTCATGCTCGCGCACCTAACCCGTGTAGTTTCATGCAAACAGACGGATTCTACAGCAATACAACGTGTAGGACCGTCTGTACGAGTGGCAGTTGCGTTTACATCCTGTAATCGGATATATTGGCTCCCAGGCATATCGCGACGTAGAATCGCCCAGGCGTCATGCTCGCGCACGTAACCCGTGTAGTTTCATGCAAACAGACGGATTCTAACGTAATAAAACGTGTAGGACAGTTTGTACGAGTGGCAGTTGCGTTTATATCCTGTAATCGGATATATTGGCTCCCAGGCATATCGCGACGTAGAAGCGTCCAGGCGTCACGCTCGCGCACCTAGCCCGTGTAGTTTGATGCAAACAGACGGATTCTACCGTAATACACGGTGTAGGACCGTTTGTACGAGTGGCAGTTGCGTTTATATCCTGTAATCGGATATATGGGCTCCCAGGCATATCGCGACATAGAAGCGTCCAGGCATCATGCTCGCGCACGTAACCCGTGTAGTTTCATGCAAACAGACGGATTCTACAGCACTACAACGTGTAGGACCGTCTGTACGAGTGGCAGTTGCGTTTACATCCTGTAATCGGATATATTGGCTCCCCAGGCATATCGCGACGTAGAATCGCCCAGGCGTCATGCTCGCGCACGTAACCCGTGTAGTTTCATGCAAACAGACGGATTCTAACGTAATACAACGTGTAGGACCGTTTGTACGAGTGGCAGGTTGCGTTTATATCCTGAAATCGGATATATGGGCTCCAGGCATATCGCGACATAGAAGCGTCCAGGCGTCATGCTCGCGCACGTAACCCGTGTAGTTTGATGCAAACAGACGGATTCTAACGTAATAAAACGTGTAGGACCGTTTGTACGAGTGGCAGTTGCGTTTATATCCTGTAATCGGATATATGGGCTCCCAGGCATATCGCGACATAGAAGCGCCCAGGCGTCATGCTGGCGCATGTAACCCGTGTAGTTTGATGCAAACAGACGGATTCTACCGTAATACAACGTGTAGGACCGTTTGTACGAGTGGCAGTTGCGTTTATATCCTGAAATCGGATATATAGGCTCCCAGGCATATCGCGACATAGAAGCGTCCGATCGTCATGCTCGCGCACGTAACCCGTGTAGTTTCATGCAAACAGACGGATTCTAACGTAATACAACGTGTAGGACCGCTTGTACGAGTGGCAGTTGCGTTTTTATCCTGTAATCGGATATATGGGCTCCCAGGCATATCGCGACATAGAAGCGCCCAGGCGTCATGCTGGCGCATGTAACCCGTGTAGTTTGATGCAAACAGACGGATTCTACCGTAATACAACGTGTAGGACCGTTTGTACGAGTGGCAGTTGCGTTTATATCCTGAAATCGGATATATAGGCTCCCAGCATATCGCGACATAGAAGCGTCCAGTCGTCATGCTCGCGCACGTAACCGTGTAGTTTCATGCAAACAGACGGATTCTAACGTAATACAACGTGTAGGACCGCTTGTACGAGTGGCAGTTGCGTTTTTATCCTGTAATCGGATATATGGGCTCCCAGGCATATCGCGACATAGAAGCGCCCAGGCCTCATGCTGGCGCATGTAACCCGTGTAGTTTGATGCAAACAGACGGATTCTACCGTAATACAACGCGTAGGGCCATTTGTACGAGTGTCAGTTGCGTGTATATCCTGTAATCGAATATATGGGCTCCCAGGAATATCGCGACATAGAAGCGTCCAGGCGTCATGCTCGCGCACGTAACCCGTGTAGTTTGATGCAAGCAGACGGATTCCACCGTAATGAAACGTGTAGGACCGTTTGTACGAGTGGCAGTTGCGTTTATATCCTGTAATCGGATATATTGGCTCCCAGGCATATCGCGACGTAGAATCGCCCAGGCGTCATGCTCGCGCACGTAACCCGTGTAGTTTCATGCAAACAGACGGATTCTAACGTAATACAACGTGTAGGACCGTTTGTACGAGTGGCAGTTGCGTTTATATCCTGAAATCGGATATATGGGCTCCCAGGCATATCGCGACATAGAAGCGTCCAGGCGTCATGCTCGCGCACGTAACCCGTGTAGTTTGATGCAAACAGACGGATTCTAACGTAATAAAACGTGTAGGACCGTTTGTACGAGTGGCAGTTGCGTTTATATCCTGTAATCGGATATATGGGCTCCCAGGCATATCGCGACATAGAAGCGCCCAGGCGTCATGCTGGCGCATGTAACCCGTGTAGTTTGATGCAAGCAGACGGATTCCACCGTAATGAAACGTGTAGGACCGTTTGTACGAGTGGCAGTTGCGTTTATATCCTGTAATCGGATATACGGGCTCCAAGGAATACCGCGACATAGAAGCGTCCAGGCGTCATGCTCGCGCACCTAACCCGTGTAGTTTCATGCAAACAGACGGATTCTACAGCAATACAACGTGTAGGACCGTCTGTACGAGTGGCAGTTGCGTTTATATCCTGTAATCGGATATATTGGCTCCCAGGCATATCGCGACATAGAAGCGCCCAGGCGTCATGCTGGCGCATGTAACCCGTGTAGTTTCATGCAAGCAGACGGATTCTAACGTAATAAAACGTGTAGGACAGTTTGTACGAGTGGCAGTTGCGTTTATATCCTGAAATCGGATATATGGGCTCCCAGGCATATCGCGACATAGAAGCGTCCAGGCGTCATGCTCGCGCACGTAACCCGTGTAGTTTGATGCAAACAGACGGATTCTACCGTAATACACGGTGTAGGAACGTTTGTACGAGTGGCAGTTGCGTTTATATCCTGTAATCGGATATATTGGCTCCCAGGCATATCGCGACATAGAAGCGCCCAGGCGTCATGCTGGCGCATGTAACCCGTGTAGTTTCATGCAAACAGACGGATTCTAACGTAATAAAACGTGTAGGACAGTTTGTACGAGTGGCAGTTGCGTTTATATCCTGAAATCGGATATATGGGCTCCCAGGCATATCGCGACATAGAAGCGTCCAGGCGTCATGCTCGCGCACGTAACCCGTGTAGTTTGATGCAAACAGACGGATTCTACCGTAATACACGGTGTAGGAACGTTTGTACGAGTGGCAGTTGCGTTTATATCCTGTAATCGGATATATGGGCTCCCAGGCATATCGCGACATAGAAGCGCCCAGGCGTCATGCTGGCGCATGTAACCAGTGTAGTTTCATGCAAACAGACGGATTCTAACGTAATAAAACGTGTAGGACCGTTTGTACGAGTGGCAGTTGCGTTTATATCCTGTAATCGGATATATGGGCTCCCAGGCATATCGCGACATAGAAGCGCCCAGGCGTCATGCTGGCGCATGTAACCCGTGTAGTTTGATGCAAACAGACGGATTCTACCGTAATACAACGTGTAGGACCGTTTGTACGAGTGGCAGTTGCGTTTATATCCTGAAATCGGATATATAGGCTCCCAGGCATATCGCGACATAGAAGCGTCCAGTCGTCATGCTCGCGCACGTAACCCGTGTAGTTTCATGCAAACAGACGGATTCTAACGTAATACAACGTGTAGGACCGCTTGTACGAGTGGCAGTTGCGTTTTTATCCTGTAATCGGATATATGGGCTCCCAGGCATATCGCGACATAGAAGCGCCCAGGCCTCATGCTGGCGCATGTAACCCGTGTAGTTTGATGCAAACAGACGGATTCTACCGTAATACAACGCGTAGGGCCGTTTGTACGAGTGGCAGTTGCGTGTATATCCTGTAATCGAATATATGGGCTCCCAGGAATATCGCGACATAGAAGCGTCCAGGCGTCATGCTCGCGCACGTAACCCGTGTAGTTTGATGCAAGCAGACGGATTCCACCGTAATGAAACGTGTAGGACCGTTTGTACGAGTGGCAGTTGCGTTTATATCCTGTAATCGGATATACGGGCTCCAAGGAATACCGCGACATAGAAGCGTCCAGGCGTCATGCTCGCGCACCTAACCCGTGTAGTTTCATGCAAACCGACGGATTCTACAGCAATACAACGTGTAGGACCGTCTGTACGAGTGGCAGTTGCGTTTATATCCTGTAATCGGATATATTGGCTCCCAGGCATATCGCGACATAGAAGCGCCCAGGCGTCATGCTGGCGCATGTAACCCGTGTAGTTTCATGCAAACAGACGGATTCTAACGTAATAAAACGTGTAGGACAGTTTGTACGTGTGGCAGTTGCGTTTATATCCTGTAATCGGATATATTGGCTCCAAGGAATACCGCGACATAGAAGCGTCCAGGCGTCATGCTCGCGCACCTAACCCGTGTAGTTTGATGCAAACAGACGGATTCTAACGTAATACAACGTGTAGGACCGTTTGTACGAGTGGCAGTTGCGTTTATATCCTGAAATCGGATATATGGGCTCCCAGGCATATCGCGACATAGAAGCGTCCAGGCGTCATGCTCGCGCACGTAACCCGTGTAGTTTGATGCAAACAGACGGATTCTACCGTAATACACGGTGTAGGACCGTTTGTACGAGTGGCAGTTGCGTTTATATCCTGTAATCGGATATATGGGCTCCCAGGCATATCGCGACATAGAAGCGTCCAGGCATCATGCTCGCGCACGTAACCCGTGTAGTTTCATGCAAACAGACGGATTCTACAGCACTACAACGTGTAGGACCGTCTGTACGAGTGGCAGTTGCGTTTATATCCTGTAATCGGATATATTGGCTCCCAGGCATATCGCGACGTAGAATCGCCCAGGCGTCATGCTCGCGCACGTAACCCGTGTAGTTTCATGCAAACAGACGGATTCTAACGTAATACAACGTGTAGGACCGTTTGTACGAGTGGCAGTTGCGTTTATATCCTGAAATCGGATATATGGGCTCCCAGGCATATCGCGACATAGAAGCGTCCAGGCGTCATGCTCGCGCACGTAACCCGTGTAGTTTGATGCAAACAGACGGATTCTACCGTAATACACGGTGTAGGACCGTCTGTACGAGTGGCAGTTGCGTTTATATCCTGTAATCGGATATACGGGCTCCAAGGAATACCGCGACATAGAAGCGTCCAGGCGTCCTGCTCGCGCACCTAACCCGTGTAGTTTGATGCAAACAGACGGATTCTACCGTAATACAACGTGTAGGACCGTTTCTAGAGTGGCAGTTGCGTTTATATCCTGTAATCGGATATACAGGCTCCAAGGAATATCGCGACATAGAAGCGTCCAGGCGTCATGCTCGCGCACGTAACCCGTGTAGTTTGATGCAAACAGACGGATTCTACCGTAATACACGGTGTAGGACCGTCTGTACGAGTGGCAGTTGCGTTTATATCCTGTAATCGGATATATTGGCTCCCAGGCATATCGCGACGTAGAAGCGTCCAGGCGTCACGCTCGCGCACCTAGCCCGTGTAGTTTGATGCAAACAGACGGATTCTACCGTAATACACGGTGTAGGACCGTTTGTACGAGTAGCAGTTGCGTTTATATCCTGTAATCGGATATATGGGCTCCCAGGCATATCGCGACATAGAAGCGTCCAGGCGTCATGCTCGCGCACCTAACCCGTGTAGTTTGATGCAAACAGACGGATTCTACCGTAATACAACGTGTAGGACCGTTTGTACGAGTGGCAGTTGCGTTTATATCCTGAAATCGGATATATAGGCTCCCAGGCATATCGCGACATAGAAGCGTCCAGTCGTCATGCTCGCGCACGTAACCCGTGTAGTTTCATGCAAACAGACGGATTCTAACATAATACAACGTGTAGGACCGCTTGTACGAGTGGCAGTTGCGTTTTTATCCTGTAATCGGATATATGGGCTCCCAGGCATATCGCGACATAGAAGCGCCCAGGCGTCATGCTGGCGCATGTAACCCGTGTAGTTTGATGCAAACAGACGGATTCTACCGTAATACAACGCGTAGGGCCGTTTGTACGAGTGGCAGTTGCGTGTATATCCTGTAATCGAATATATGGGCTCCCAGGAATATCGCGACATAGAAGCGTCCAGGCGTCATGCTCGCGCACGTAACCCGTGTAGTTTGATGCAAGCAGACGGATTCCACCGTAATGAAACGTGTAGGACCGTTTGTACGAGTGGCAGTTGCGTTTATATCCTGTAATCGGATATACGGGCTCCAAGGAATACCGCGACATAGAAGCGTCCAGGCGTCGTGCTCGCGCACCTAACCCGTGTAGTTTCATGCAAACAGACGGATTCTACAGCAATACAACGTGTAGGACCGTATGTACGAGTGGCAGTTGCGTGTATATCCTGTAATCGAATATATGGGCTCCCAGGAATATCGCGACATAGAAGCGTCCAGGCGTCATGCTCGCGCACCTAACCCGTGTAGTTTGATGCAAACAGACGGATTCTACCGTAATACAACGTGTAGGACCGTTTGTACGAGTGGCAGTTGCGTTTATATCCTGTAATCGGATATATGGGCTCCCAGGCATATCGCGACATAGAAGCGTCCAGGCGTCATGCTCGCGCACCTAACCCGTGTAGTTTGATGCAAACAGACGGATTCTACCGTAATACAACGTGCAGGACCGTTTGTACGAGTGGCAGTTGCGTTTATATCCTGAAATCGGATATATAGGCTCCCAGGCATATCGCGACATAGAAGCGTCCAGTCGTCATGCTCGCGCACGTAACCCGTGTAGTTTGATGCAAACAGACGGATTCTACCGTAATACACGGTGTAGGAACGTTTGTACGAGTGGCAGTTGCGTTTATATCCTGTAATCGGATATATGGGCTCCCAGGCATATCGCGACATAGAAGCGCCCAGGCGTCATGCTGGCGCATGTAACCAGTGTAGTTTCATGCAAACAGACGGATTCTAACGTAATAAAACGTGTAGGACCGTTTGTACGAGTGGCAGTTGCGTTTATATCCTGTAATCGGATATATGGGCTCCCAGGCATATCGCGACATAGAAGCGCCCAGGCGTCATGCTGGCGCATGTAACCCGTGTAGTTTGATGCAAACAGACGGATTCTACCGTAATACAACGTGTAGGACCGTTTGTACGAGTGGCAGTTGCGTTTATATCCTGAAATCGGATATATAGGCTCCCAGGCATATCGCGACATAGAAGCGTCCAGTCGTCATGCTCGCGCACGTAACCCGTGTAGTTTCATGCAAACAGACGGATTCTAACGTAATACAACGTGTAGGACCGCTTGTACGAGTGGCAGTTGCGTTTTTATCCTGTAATCGGATATATGGGCTCCCAGGCATATCGCGACATAGAAGCGCCCAGGCCTCATGCTGGCGCATGTAACCCGTGTAGTTTGATGCAAACAGACGGATTCTACCGTAATACAACGCGTAGGGCCGTTTGTACGAGTGGCAGTGGCGTGTATATCCTGTAATCGAATATATGGGCTCCCAGGAATATCGCGACATAGAAGCGTCCAGGCGTCATGCTCGCGCACGTAACCCGTGTAGTTTGATGCAAGCAGACGGAGTCCACCGTAATGAAACATGTAGGACCGTTTGTACGAGTGGCAGTTGCGTTTATATCCTGTAATCGGATATATGGGCTCCCAGGCATATCGCGACATAGAAGCGCCCAGGCGTCATGCTGGCGCATGTAACCCGTGTAGTTTGATGCAAACAGACGGATTCTAACGTAATACAACGTGTAGGACCGTTTGTACGAGTGGCAGTTGCGTTTATATCCTGAAATCGGATATATGGGCTCCCAGGCATATCGCGACATAGAAGCGTCCAGGCGTCATGCTCGCGCACGTAACCCGTGTAGTTTGATGCAAACAGACGGATTCTAACGTAATACAACGTGTAGGACCGTTTGTACGAGTGGCAGTTGCGTTTATATCCTGAAATCGGATATATGGGCTCCCAGGCATATCGCGACATAGAAGCGTCCAGGCGTCATGCTCGCGCACGTAACCCGTGTAGTTTGATGCAAACAGACGGATTCTACCGTAATACACGGTGTAGGACCGTTTGTACGAGTGGCAGTTGCGTTTATATCCTGTAATCGGATATATGGGCTCCCAGGCATATCGCGACATAGAAGCGTCCAGGCATCATGCTCGCGCACGTAACCCGTGTAGTTTCATGCAAACAGACGGATTCTAACGTAATACAACGTGTAGGACCGTCTGTACGAGTGGCAGTTGCGTTTATATTCTGTAATCGGATATATTGGCTCCCAGGCATATCGCGACGTAGAAGCGTCCAGGCGTCACGCTCGCGCACCTAGCCCGTGTAGTTTGATGCAAACAGACGGATTCTACCGTAATACAACGTGTAGAACCGTTTGTACGAGTGGCTGTTGCGTTTATATCCTGTAATCGGATATATGAGCTCCCAGGCGTATCGCGGCATAGAAGCGTCCAGGCGTCATGCTCGCGCACATAACCTGTGTAGTTTAATGCAAGCAGACGGATTCCACCGTAATAAAACGTGTAGGACCGTTTGTGCGAGTGGCAGTTGCGTTTATATCCTGTAATCGGATATACGGGCTCCAAGGAATACCGCGACATAGAAGCGTCCAGGCGTCATGCTCGCGCACCTAACCCGTGTAGTTTGATGCAAACAGACGGATTCTACAGCAATACAACGTGTAGGACCGTCTGTACGAGTGGCAGTTGCGTTTATATTCTGTAATCGGATATATTGGCTCCCAGGCATATCGCGACGTAGAAGCGTCCAGGCGTCACGCTCGCGCACCTAGCCCGTGTAGTTTGATGCAAACAGACGGATTCTACCGTAATACAACGTGTAGGACCGTTTCTAGAGTGGCAGTTGCGTTTATATCCTGTAATCGGATATACAGGCTCCAAGGAATATCGCGACATAGAAGCGTCCAGGCGTCATGCTCGCGCACGTAACCCGTGTAGTTTGATGCAAACAGACGGATTCTACCGTAATACACGGTGTAGGACCGTTTGTACGAGTGGCAGTTGCGTTTATATCCTGTAATCGGATATATGGGCTCCCAGGCATATCGCGACATAGAAGCGTCCAGGCATCATGCTCGCGCACGTAACCCGTGTAGTTTCATGCAAACAGACGGATTCTACAGCACTACAACGTGTAGGACCGTCTGTACGAGTGGCAGTTGCGTTTATATCCTGTAATCGGATATATTGGCTCCCAGGCATATCGCGACGTAGAATCGCCCAGGCGTCATGCTCGCGCACGTAACCCGTGTAGTTTCATGCAAACAGACGGATTCTAACGTAATACAACGTGTAGGACCATTTGTACGAGTGGCAGTTGCGTTTATATCCTGAAATCGGATATATGGGCTCCCAGGCATATCGCGACATAGAAGCGTCCAGGCGTCATGCTCGCGCACGTAACCCGTGTAGTTTGATGCAAACAGACGGATTCTACCGTAATACACGGTGTAGGACCGTTTGTACGAGTGGCAGTTGCGTTTATATCCTGTAATCGGATATATGGGCTCCCAGGCATATCGCGACATAGAAGCGCCCAGGCGTCATGCTGGCGCATGTAACCCGTGTAGTTTCATGCAAACAGACGGATTCTAACGTAATAAAACGTGTAGGACCGTTTGTACGAGTGGCAGTTGCGTTTATATCCTGAAATCGGATATATGGGCTCCCAGGCATATCGCGACGTAGAATCGCCCAGGCGTCATGCTCGCGCACGTAACCCGTGTAGTTTCATGCAAACAGACGGATTCTAACGTAATACAACGTGTAGGACCGTCTGTACGAGTGGCAGTTGCGTTTATATTCTGTAATCGGATATATTGGCTCCCAGGCATATCGCGACGTAGAAGCGTCCAGGCGTCACGCTCGCGCACCTAGCCCGTGTAGTTTGATGCAAACAGACGGATTCTACCGTAATACAACGTGTAGGACCGTTTCTAGAGTGGCAGTTGCGTTTATATCCTGTAATCGGATATACAGGCTCCAAGGAATATCGCGACATAGAAGCGTCCAGGCGTCATGCTCGCGCACGTAACCCGTGTAGTTTGATGCAAACAGACGGATTCTACCGTAATACACGGTGTAGGACCGTTTGTACGAGTGGCAGTTGCGTTTATATCCTGTAATCGGATATATGGGCTCCCAGGCATATCGCGACATAGAAGCGCCCAGGCGTCATGCTGGCGCATGTAACCCGTGTAGTTTGATGCAAACAGACGGATTCTAACGTAATACAACGTGTAGGACCGTCTGTACGAGTGGCAGTTGCGTTTATATTCTGTAATCGGATATATTGGCTCCCAGGCATATCGCGACGTAGAAGCGTCCAGGCGTCACGCTCGCGCACCTAGCCCGTGTAGTTTGATGCAAACAGACGGATTCTACCGTAATACAACGTGTAGAACCGTTTGTACGAGTGGCTGTTGCGTTTATATCCTGTAATCGGATATATGAGCTCCCAGGCGTATCGCGGCATAGAAGCGTCCAGGCGTCATGCTCGCGCACATAATCTGTGTAGTTTAATGCAAGCAGACGGATTCCACCGTAATAAAACGTGTAGGACCGTTTGTACGAGTGGCAGTTGCGTTTATATCCTGTAATCGGATATACGGGCTCCAAGGAATACCGCGACATAGAAGCGTCCAGGCGTCATGCTCGCGCACCTAACCCGTGTAGTTTGATGCAAACAGACGGATTCTACCGTAATACACGGTGTAGGACCGTTTGTACGAGTGGCAGTTGCGTTTATATCCTGTAATCGGATATATGGGCTCCCAGGCATATCGCGACATAGAAGCGCCCAGGCGTCATGCTGGCGCATGTAACCCGTGTAGTTTCATGCAAACAGACGGATTCTAACGTAATAAAACGTGTAGGACCGTTTGTACGAGTGGCAGTTGCGTTTATATCCTGAAATCGGATATATGGGCTCCCAGGCATATCGCGACGTAGAATCGCCCAGGCGTCATGCTCGCGCACGTAACCCGTGTAGTTTCATGCAAACAGACGGATTCTAACGTAATACAACGTGTAGGACCGTTTGTACGAGTGGCAGTTGCGTTTATATCCTGAAATCGGATATATGGGCTCCCAGGCATATCGCGACGTAGAATCGCCCAGGCGTCATGCTCGCGCACGTAACCCGTGTAGTTTCATGCAAACAGACGGATTCTAACGTAATACAACGTGTAGGACCGTCTGTACGAGTGGCAGTTGCGTTTATATTCTGTAATCGGATATATTGGCTCCCAGGCATATCGCGACGTAGAAGCGTCCAGGCGTCACGCTCGCGCACCTAGCCCGTGTAGTTTGATGCAAACAGACGGATTCTACCGTAATACAACGTGTAGAACCGTTTGTACGAGTGGCTGTTGCGTTTATATCCTGTAATCGGATATATGAGCTCCCAGGCGTATCGCGGCATAGAAGCGTCCAGGCGTCATGCTCGCGCACATAACCTGTGTAGTTTAATGCAAGCAGACGGATTCCACCGTAATAAAACGTGTAGGACCGTTTGTACGAGTGGCAGTTGCGTTTATATCCTGTAATCGGATATACGGGCTCCAAGGAATACCGCGACATAGAAGCGTCCAGGCGTCATGCTCGCGCACCTAACCCGTGTAGTTTGATGCAAACAGACGGATTCTACCGTAATACACGGTGTAGGACCGTTTGTACGAGTGGCAGTTGCGTTTATATCCTGTAATCGGATATATGGGCTCCCAGGCATATCGCGACATAGAAGCGCCCAGGCGTCATGCTGGCGCATGTAACCCGTGTAGTTTCATGCAAACAGACGGATTCTAACGTAATAAAACGTGTAGAACCGTTTGTACGAGTGGCTGTTGCGTTTATATCCTGTAATCGGATATATGAGCTCCCAGGCGTATCGCGGCATAGAAGCGTCCAGGCGTCATGCTCGCGCACATAACCTGTGTAGTTTAATGCAAGCAGACGGATTCCACCGTAATAAAACGTGTAGGACCGTTTGTACGAGTGGCAGTTGCGTTTATATCCTGTAATCGGATATATGGGCTCCCAGGCATATCGCGACATAGAAGCGTCCAGGCATCATGCTCGCGCACGTAACCCGTGTAGTTTCATGCAAACAGACGGATTCTAACGTAATACAACGTGTAGGACCGTCTGTACGAGTGGCAGTTGCGTTTATATTCTGTAATCGGATATATTGGCTCCCAGGCATATCGCGACGTAGAAGCGTCCAGGCGTCACGCTCGCGCACCTAGCCCGTGTAGTTTGATGCAAACAGACGGATTCTACCGTAATACAACGTGTAGAACCGTTTGTACGAGTGGCTGTTGCGTTTATATCCTGTAATCGGATATATGAGCTCCCAGGCGTATCGCGGCATAGAAGCGTCCAGGCGTCATGCTCGCGCACATAATCTGTGTAGTTTAATGCAAGCAGACGGATTCCACCGTAATAAAACGTGTAGGACCGTTTGTACGAGTGGCAGTTGCGTTTATATCCTGTAATCGGATATACGGGCTCCAAGGAATACCGCGACATAGAAGCGTCCAGGCGTCATGCTCGCGCACCTAACCCGTGTAGTTTGATGCAAACAGACGGATTCTACCGTAATACACGGTGTAGGACCGTTTGTACGAGTGGCAGTTGCGTTTATATCCTGTAATCGGATATATGGGCTCCCAGGCATATCGCGACATAGAAGCGCCCAGGCGTCATGCTGGCGCATGTAACCCGTGTAGTTTCATGCAAACAGACGGATTCTAACGTAATAAAACGTGTAGGACCGTTTGTACGAGTGGCAGTTGCGTTTATATCCTGAAATCGGATATATGGGCTCCCAGGCATATCGCGACGTAGAATCGCCCAGGCGTCATGCTCGCGCACGTAACCCGTGTAGTTTCATGCAAACAGACGGATTCTAACGTAATACAACGTGTAGGACCGTTTGTACGAGTGGCAGTTGCGTTTATATCCTGAAATCGGATATATGGGCTCCCAGGCATATCGCGACGTAGAATCGCCCAGGCGTCATGCTCGCGCACGTAACCCGTGTAGTTTCATGCAAACAGACGGATTCTAACGTAATACAACGTGTAGGACCGTCTGTACGAGTGGCAGTTGCGTTTATATTCTGTAATCGGATATATTGGCTCCCAGGCATATCGCGACGTAGAAGCGTCCAGGCGTCACGCTCGCGCACCTAGCCCGTGTAGTTTGATGCAAACAGACGGATTCTACCGTAATACAACGTGTAGAACCGTTTGTACGAGTGGCTGTTGCGTTTATATCCTGTAATCGGATATATGAGCTCCCAGGCGTATCGCGGCATAGAAGCGTCCAGGCGTCATGCTCGCGCACATAACCTGTGTAGTTTAATGCAAGCAGACGGATTCCACCGTAATAAAACGTGTAGGACCGTTTGTACGAGTGGCAGTTGCGTTTATATCCTGTAATCGGATATACGGGCTCCAAGGAATACCGCGACATAGAAGCGTCCAGGCGTCATGCTCGCGCACCTAACCCGTGTAGTTTGATGCAAACAGACGGATTCTACCGTAATACACGGTGTAGGACCGTTTGTACGAGTGGCAGTTGCGTTTATATCCTGTAATCGGATATATGGGCTCCCAGGCATATCGCGACATAGAAGCGCCCAGGCGTCATGCTGGCGCATGTAACCCGTGTAGTTTCATGCAAACAGACGGATTCTAACGTAATAAAACGTGTAGGACCGTTTGTACGAGTGGCAGTTGCGTTTATATCCTGAAATCGGATATATGGGCTCCCAGGCATATCGCGACGTAGAATCGCCCAGGCGTCATGCTCGCGCACGTAACCCGTGTAGTTTCATGCAAACAGACGGATTCTAACGTAATACAACGTGTAGGACCGTCTGTACGAGTGGCAGTTGCGTTTATATTCTGTAATCGGATATATTGGCTCCCAGGCATATCGCGACGTAGAAGCGTCCAGGCGTCACGCTCGCGCACCTAGCCCGTGTAGTTTGATGCAAACAGACGGATTCTACCGTAATACAACGTGTAGAACCGTTTGTACGAGTGGCTGTTGCGTTTATATCCTGTAATCGGATATATGAGCTCCCAGGCGTATCGCGACATAGAAGCGTCCAGGTGTCATGCTCGCGCACCTAACCCGTGTAGTATGATGCAAACAGACGGATTCTAACGTAATACAACGTGTAGGACCGTTTGTACGAGTGGCAGTTGCGTTTATATCCTGAAATCGGATATATGGGCTCCCAGGCATATCGCGACGTAGAATCGCCCAGGCGTCATGCTCGCGCACGTAACCCGTGTAGTTTCATGCAAACAGACGGATTCTAACGTAATACAACGTGTAGGACCGTCTGTACGAGTGGCAGTTGCGTTTATATTCTGTAATCGGATATATTGGCTCCCAGGCATATCGCGACGTAGAAGCGTCCAGGCGTCACGCTCGCGCACCTAGCCCGTGTAGTTTGATGCAAACAGACGGATTCTACCGTAATACAACGTGTAGAACCGTTTGTACGAGTGGCTGTTGCGTTTATATCCTGTAATCGGATATATGAGCTCCCAGGCGTATCGCGGCATAGAAGCGTCCAGGCGTCATGCTCGCGCACATAACCTGTGTAGTTTAATGCAAGCAGACGGATTCCACCGTAATAAAACGTGTAGGACCGTTTGTGCGAGTGGCAGTTGCGTTTATATCCTGTAATCGGATATACGGGCTCCAAGGAATACCGCGACATAGAAGCGTCCAGGCGTCATGCTCGCGCACCTAACCCGTGTAGTTTGATGCAAACAGACGGATTCTACAGCAATACAACGTGTAGGACCGTCTGTACGAGTGGCAGTTGCGTTTATATTCTGTAATCGGATATATTGGCTCCCAGGCATATCGCGACGTAGAAGCGTCCAGGCGTCACGCTCGCGCACCTAGCCCGTGTAGTTTGATGCAAACAGACGGATTCTACCGTAATACAACGTGTAGGACCGTTTCTAGAGTGGCAGTTGCGTTTATATCCTGTAATCGGATATACAGGCTCCAAGGAATATCGCGACATAGAAGCGTCCAGGCGTCATGCTCGCGCACGTAACCCGTGTAGTTTGATGCAAACAGACGGATTCTACCGTAATACACGGTGTAGGACCGTTTGTACGAGTGGCAGTTGCGTTTATATCCTGTAATCGGATATATGGGCTCCCAGGCATATCGCGACATAGAAGCGCCCAGGCGTCATGCTGGCGCATGTAACCCGTGTAGTTTGATGCAAACAGACGGATTCTAACGTAATACAACGTGTAGGACCGCTTGTACGAGTGGCAGTTGCGTTTATATCCTGTAATCGGATATATGGGCTCCCAGGCATATCGCGACATAGAAGCGTCCAGGCATCATGCTCGCGCACGTAACCCGTGTAGTTTCATGCAAACAGACGGATTCTACAGCACTACAACGTGTAGGACCGTCTGTACGAGTGGCAGTTGCGTTTATATCCTGTAATCGGATATATTGGCTCCCAGGCATATCGCGACGTAGAATCGCCCAGGCGTCATGCTCGCGCACGTAACCCGTGTAGTTTCATGCAAACAGACGGATTCTAACGTAATACAACGTGTAGGACCGTTTGTACGAGTGGCAGTTGCGTTTATATCCTGAAATCGGATATATGGGCTCCCAGGCATATCGCGACATAGAAGCGTCCAGGCGTCATGCTCGCGCACGTAACCCGTGTAGTTTGATGCAAACAGACGGATTCTACCGTAATACACGGTGTAGGACCGTTTGTACGAGTGGCAGTTGCGTTTATATCCTGTAATCGGATATATGGGCTCCCAGGCATATCGCGACATAGAAGCGCCCAGGCGTCATGCTGGCGCATGTAACCCGTGTAGTTTCATGCAAACAGACGGATTCTAACGTAATAAAACGTGTAGGACCGTTTGTACGAGTGGCAGTTGCGTTTATATCCTGAAATCGGATATATGGGCTCCCAGGCATATCGCGACGTAGAATCGCCCAGGCGTCATGCTCGCGCACGTAACCCGTGTAGTTTCATGCAAACAGACGGATTCTAACGTAATACAACGTGTAGGACCGTCTGTACGAGTGGCAGTTGCGTTTATATTCTGTAATCGGATATATTGGCTCCCAGGCATATCGCGACGTAGAAGCGTCCAGGCGTCACGCTCGCGCACCTAGCCCGTGTAGTTTGATGCAAACAGACGGATTCTACCGTAATACAACGTGTAGAACCGTTTGTACGAGTGGCTGTTGCGTTTATATCCTGTAATCGGATATATGAGCTCCCAGGCGTATCGCGGCATAGAAGCGTCCAGGCGTCATACTCGCGCACATAACCTGTGTAGTTTAATGCAAGCAGACGGATTCCACCGTAATAAAACGTGTAGGACCGTTTGTACGAGTGGCAGTTGCGTTTATATCCTGTAATCGGATATACGGGCTCCAAGGAATACCGCGACATAGAAGCGTCCAGGCGTCATGCTCGCGCACCTAACCCGTGTAGTTTGATGCAAACAGACGGATTCTACCGTAATACACGGTGTAGGACCGTTTGTACGAGTGGCAGTTGCGTTTATATCCTGTAATCGGATATATGGGCTCCCAGGCATATCGCGACATAGAAGCGCCCAGGCGTCATGCTGGCGCATGTAACCCGTGTAGTTTCATGCAAACAGACGGATTCTAACGTAATAAAACGTGTAGGACCGTTTGTACGAGTGGCAGTTGCGTTTATATCCTGTAATCGGATATATGGGCTCCCAGGCGTATCGCGACATAGAAGCGCCCAGGCGTCATGCTGGCGCATGTAACCCGTGTAGTTTGATGCAAACAGACGGATTCTACCGTAATAAAACGTGTAGGACCGTTTGCACGAGTGGCAGTTGCGTTTATATCCTGTAATCGGATATACGGGCTCCAAGGAATACCGCGACATAGAAGCGTCCAGGCGCCATGCTCGCGCACCTAACCCGTGTAGTTTGATGCAAACAGACGGATTCTACCGTAATACAACGTGTAGGACCGTTTCTAGAGTGGCAGTTGCGTTTATATCCTGTAATCGGATATACAGGCTCCAAGGAATATCGCGACATAGAAGCGTCCAGGCGTCATGCTCGCGCACCTAACCCGTGTAGTATGATGCAAACAGACGGATTCTAACGTAATACAACGTGTAGGACCGTTTGTACGAGTGGCAGTTGCGTTTATATCCTGAAATCGGATATATGGGCTCCCAGGCATATCGCGACGTAGAATCGCCCAGGCGTCATGCTCGCGCACGTAACCCGTGTAGTTTCATGCAAACAGACGGATTCTAACGTAATACAACGTGTAGGACCGTCTGTACGAGTGGCAGTTGCGTTTATATTCTGTAATCGGATATATTGGCTCCCAGGCATATCGCGACGTAGAAGCGTCCAGGCGTCACGCTCGCGCACCTAGCCCGTGTAGTTTGATGCAAACAGACGGATTCTACCGTAATACAACGTGTAGAACCGTTTGTACGAGTGGCTGTTGCGTTTATATCCTGTAATCGGATATATGAGCTCCCAGGCGTATCGCGGCATAGAAGCGTCCAGGCGTCATGCTCGCGCACATAACCTGTGTAGTTTAATGCAAGCAGACGGATTCCACCGTAATAAAACGTGTAGGACCGTTTGTGCGAGTGGCAGTTGCGTTTATATCCTGTAATCGGATATACGGGCTCCAAGGAATACCGCGACATAGAAGCGTCCAGGCGTCATGCTCGCGCACCTAACCCGTGTAGTTTGATGCAAACAGACGGATTCTACAGCAATACCACGTGTAGGACCGTCTGTACGAGTGGCAGTTGCGTTTATATTCTGTAATCGGATATATTGGCTCCCAGGCATATCGCGACGTAGAAGCGTCCAGGCGTCACGCTCGCGCACCTAGCCCGTGTAGTTTGATGCAAACAGACGGATTCTACCGTAATACAACGTGTAGAACCGTTTGTACGAGTGGCTGTTGCGTTTATATCCTGTAATCGGATATATGAGCTCCCAGGCGTATCGCGGCATAGAAGCGTCCAGGCGTCATGCTCGCGCACATAACCCGTGTAGTTTGATGCAAACAGACGGATTCCACTGTAATAAAACGTGTAGGACCGTTTGCACGAGTGGCAGTTGCGTTTATATCCTGTAATCGGATATACGGGCTCCAAGGAATACCGCGACATAGAAGCGTCCAGGCGTCCTGCTCGCGCACCTAACCCGTGTAGTTTGATGCAAACAGACGGATTCTACCGTAATACAACGTGTAGGACCGTTTCTAGAGTGGCAGTTGCGTTTATATCCTGTAATCGGATATACAGGCTCCAAGGAATATCGCGACATAGAAGCGTCCAGGCGTCATGCTCGCGCACGTAACCCGTGTAGTTTGATGCAAACAGACGGATTCTACCGTAATACACGGTGTAGGACCGTTTGTACGAGTGGCAGTTGCGTTTATATCCTGTAATCGGATATATGGGCTCCCAGGCGTATCGCGACATAGAAGCGCCCAGGCGTCATGCTGGCGCATGTAACCCGTGTAGTTTGATGCAAACAGACGGATTCTACCGTAATAAAACGTGTAGGACCGTTTGCACGAGTGGCAGTTGCGTTTATATCCTGTAATCGGATATACGGGCTCCAAGGAATACCGCGACATAGAAGCGTCCAGGCGCCATGCTCGCGCACCTAACCCGTGTAGTTTGATGCAAACAGACGGATTCTACCGTAATACAACGTGTAGGACCGTTTCTAGAGTGGCAGTTGCGTTTATATCCTGTAATCGGATATACAGGCTCCAAGGAATATCGCGACATAGAAGCGTCCAGGCGTCAAGCTCGCGCACCTAACCCGTGTAGTATGATGCAAACAGACGGATTCTAACGTAATACAACGTGTAGGACCGTTTGTACGAGTGGCAGTTGCGTTTATATCCTGAAATCGGATATATGGGCTCCCAGGCATATCGCGACGTAGAATCGCCCAGGCGTCATGCTCGCGCACGTAACCCGTGTAGTTTCATGCAAACAGACGGATTCTAACGTAATACAACGTGTAGGACCGTCTGTACGAGTGGCAGTTGCGTTTATATTCTGTAATCGGATATATTGGCTCCCAGGCATATCGCGACGTAGAAGCGTCCAGGCGTCACGCTCGCGCACCTAGCCCGTGTAGTTTGATGCAAACAGACGGATTCTACCGTAATACAACGTGTAGAACCGTTTGTACGAGTGGCTGTTGCGTTTATATCCTGTAATCGGATATACGGGCTCCAAGGAATACCGCGACATAGAAGCGTCCAGGCGTCCTGCTCGCGCACCTAACCCGTGTAGTTTGATGCAAACAGACGGATTCTACCGTAATACAACGTGTAGGACCGTTTCTAGAGTGGCAGTTGCGTTTATATCCTGTAATCGGATATATTGGCTCCCAGGCATATCGCGACGTAGAAGCGTCCAGGCGTCACGCTCGCGCACCTAGCCCGTGTAGTTTGATGCAAACAGACGGATTCTACCGTAATGAAACGTGTAGAACCGTTTGTACGAGTGGCTGTTGCGTTTATATCCTGTAATCGGATATATGAGCTCCCAGGCGTATCGCGGCATAGAAGCGTCCAGGCGTCATGCTCGCGCACATAACCTGTGTAGTTTAATGCAAGCAGACGGATTCCACCGTAATAAAACGTGTAGAACCGTTTGTACGAGTGGCTGTTGCGTTTATATCCTGTAATCGGATATATTGGCTCCCAGGCATATCGCGACGTAGAAGCGTCCAGGCGTCACGCTCGCGCACCTAGCCCGTGTAGTTTGATGCAAACAGACGGATTCTAACGTAATACAACGTGTAGGACCGTTTGTACGAGTGGCAGTTGCGTTTATATCCTGAAATCGGATATATGGGCTCCCAGGCATATCGCGACATAGAAGCGTCCAGGCCTCATGCTCGCGCACCTAACCCGTGTAGTATGATGCAAACAGACGGATTCTACAGCAATACAACGTGTAGGACCGTCTGTACGAGTGGCAGTTGCGTTTATATCCTGTAATCGGATATACGGGCTCCAAGGAATACCGCGACATAGAAGCGTCCAGGCGTCCTGCTCGCGCACCTAACCCGTGTAGTTTGATGCAAACAGACGGATTCTACCGTAATACAACGTGTAGGACCGTTTCTAGAGTGGCAGTTGCGTTTATATCCTGTAATCGGATATATTGGCTCCCAGGCATATCGCGACGTAGAAGCGTCCAGGCGTCACGCTCGCGCACCTAGCCCGTGTAGTTTGATGCAAACAGACGGATTCTAACGTAATACAACGTGTAGGACCGTTTGTACGAGTGGCAGTTGCGTTTATATCCTGAAATCGGATATATGGGCTCCCAGGCATATCGCGACATAGAAGCTTTCAGGCCTCATGCTCGCGCACCTAACCCGTGTAGTATGATGCAAACAGACGGATTCTACAGCAATACAACGTGTAGGACCGTCTGTACGAGTGGCAGTTGCGTTTATATCCTGTAATCGGATATACGGGCTCCAAGGAATACCGCGACATAGAAGCGTCCAGGCGTCCTGCTCGCGCACCTAACCCGTGTAGTTTGATGCAAACAGACGGATTCTACCGTAATACAACGTGTAGGACCGTTTCTAGAGTGGCAGTTGCGTTTATATCCTGTAATCGGATATACAGGCTCCAAGGAATATCGCGACATAGAAGCGTCCAGGCGTCATGCTCGCGCACGTAACCCGTGTAGTTTGATGCAAACAGACGGATTCTAACGTAATAAAACGTGTAGGACAGTTTGTACGAGTGGCAGTTGCGTTTATATCCTGTAATCGGATATATTGGCTCCCAGGCATATCGCGACGTAGAAGCGTCCAGGCGTCACGCTCGCGCACCTAGCCCGTGTAGTTTGATGCAAACAGACGGATTCTAACGTAATACAACGTGTAGGACCGTTTGTACGAGTGGCAGTTGCGTTTATATCCTGAAATCGGATATATGGGCTCCCAGGCATATCGCGACATAGAAGCGTCCAGGCCTCATGCTCGCGCACCTAACCCGTGTAGTATGATGCAAACAGACGGATTCTACAGCAATACAACGTGTAGGACCGTCTGTACGAGTGGCAGTTGCGTTTATATCCTGTAATCGGATATACGGGCTCCAAGGAATACCGCGACATAGAAGCGTCCAGGCGTCCTGCTCGCGCACCTAACCCGTGTAGTTTGATGCAAACAGACGGATTCTACCGTAATACAACGTGTAGGACCGTTTCTAGAGTGGCAGTTGCGTTTATATCCTGTAATCGGATATACAGGCTCCAAGGAATATCGCGACATAGAAGCGTCCAGGCGTCATGCTCGCGCACGTAACCCGTGTAGTTTGATGCAAACAGACGGATTCTACCGTAATACACGGTGTAGGACCGTCTGTACGAGTGGCAGTTGCGTTTATATCCTGTAATCGGATATATTGGCTCCCAGGCATATCGCGACGTAGAAGCGTCCAGGCGTCACGCTCGCGCACCTAGCCCGTGTAGTTTGATGCAAACAGACGGATTCTACCGTAATACACGGTGTAGGACCGTTTGTACGAGTAGCAGTTGCGTTTATATCCTGTAATCGGATATATGGGCTCCCAGGCATATCGCGACATAGAAGCGTCCAGGCGTCATGCTCGCGCACCTAACCTGTGTAGTTTGATGCAAACAGACGGATTCTACCGTAATACAACGTGTAGGACCGTTTGTACGAGTGGCAGTTGCGTTTATATCCTGAAATCGGATATATAGGCTCCCAGGCATATCGCGACATAGAAGCGTCCAGTCGTCATGCTCGCGCACGTAACCCGTGTAGTTTCATGCAAACAGACGGATTCTAACATAATACAACGTGTAGGACCGCTTGTACGAGTGGCAGTTGCGTTTTTATCCTGTAATCGGATATATGGGCTCCCAGGCATATCGCGACATAGAAGCGCCAGGCGTCATGCTGGCGCATGTAACCCGTGTAGTTTGATGCAAACAGACGGATTCTACCGTAATACAACGCGTAGGGCCGTTTGTACGAGTGGCAGTTGCGTGTATATCCTGTAATCGAATATATGGGCTCCCAGGAATATCGCGACATAGAAGCGTCCAGGCGTCATGCTCGCGCACGTAACCCGTGTAGTTTGATGCAAGCAGACGGATTCCACCGTAATGAAACGTGTAGGACCGTTTGTACGAGTGGCAGTTGCGTTTATATCCTGTAATCGGATATACGGGCTCCAAGGAATACCGCGACATAGAAGCGTCCAGGCGTCGTGCTCGCGCACCTAACCCGTGTAGTTTCATGCAAACAGACGGATTCTACAGCAATACAACGTGTAGGACCGTCTGTACGAGTGGCAGTTGCGTTTATATCCTGTAATCGGATATATTGGCTCCCAGGCATATCGCGACATAGAAGCGAACAGGCGTCATGCTGGCGCATGTAACCCGTGTAGTTTCATGCAAACAGACGGATTCTAACGTAATAAAACGTGTAGGACAGTTTGTACGAGTGGCAGTTGCGTTTATATCCTGTAATCGGATATATTGGCTCCCAGGCATATCGCGACGTAGAAGCGTCCAGGCGTCACGCTCGCGCACCTAGCCCGTGTAGTTTGATGCAAACAGACGGATTCTAACGTAATACAACGTGTAGGACCGTTTGTACGAGTGGCAGTTGCGTTTATATCCTGAAATCGGATATATGGGCTCCCAGGCATATCGCGACATAGAAGCGTCCAGGCCTCATGCTCGCGCACCTAACCCGTGTAGTATGATGCAAACAGACGGATTCTACAGCAATACAACGTGTAGGACCGTATGTACGAGTGGCAGTTGCGTGTATATCCTGTAATCGAATATATGGGCTCCCAGGAATATCGCGACATAGAAGCGTCCAGGCGTCATGCTCGCGCACCTAGCCCGTGTAGTTTGATGCAAACAGACGGATTCTACCGTAATACAACGTGTAGGACCGTTTGTACGAGTGGCAGTTGCGTTTATATCCTGTAATCGGATATATGGGCTCCCAGCCATATCGCGACATAGAAGCGTCCAGGCGTCATGCTCGCGCACCTAACCCGTGTAGTTTGATGCAAACAGACGGATTCTACCGTAATACAACGTGTAGGACCGTTTGTACGAGTGGCAGTTGCGTTTATATCCTGAAATCGGATATATAGGCTCCCAGGCATATCGCGACATAGAAGCGTCCAGTCGTCATGCTCGCGCACGTAACCCGTGTAGTTTCATGCAAACAGACGGATTCTAACGTAATACAATGTGTAGGACCGCTTGTACGAGTGGCAGTTGCTTTTATATCCTCTAATCGGATATATGGGCTCCCAGGCATATCGCGACATAGAAGCGCCCAGGCGTCATGCTGGCGCATGTAACCCGTGTAGTTTGATGCAAACAGACGGATTCTACCGTAATACAACGCGTAGGGCCGTTTGTACAAGTGGCAGTTGCGTGTATATCCTGTAATCGAATATATGGGCTCCCAGGAATATCGCGACATAGAAGCGTCCAGGCGTCATGCTCGCGCACGTAACCCGTGTAGTTTGATGCAAACAGACGGATTCCACCGTAATGAAACGTGTAGGACCGTTTGTACGAGTGGCAGTTGCGTTTATATCCTGTAATCGGATATACGGGCTCCAAGGAATACCGCGACATAGAAGCGTCCAGGCGTCATGCTCGCGCACCTAACCCGTGTAGTTTGATGCAAACAGAAGGATTCTACCGTAATACACGGTGTAGGACCGTTTGTACGAGTGGCAGTTGCGTTTATATCCTGTAATCGGATATATGGGCTCCCAGGCATATCGCGACATAGAAGCGCCCAGGCGTCATGCTGGCGCATGTAACCCGTGTAGTTTCATGCAAACAGACGTATTCTAACGTAATAAAACGTGTAGGACCGTTTGTACGAGTGGCAGTTGCGTTTATATCCTGTAATCGGATATATGGGCTCCCAGGCGTATCGCGACATAGAAGCGCCCAGGCGTCATGCTGGCGCATGTAACCCGTGTAGTTTGATGCAAACAGACGGGTTCTACCGTAATAAAACGTGTAGGACCGTTTGCACGAGTGGCAGTTGCGTTTATATCCTGTAATCGGATATACGGGCTCCAAGGAATACCGCGACATAGAAGCGTCCAGGCGCCATGCTCGCGCACCTAACCCGTGTAGTTTGATGCAAACAGACGGATTCTACCGTAATACAACGTGTAGGACCGTTTCTAGAGTGGCAGTTGCGTTTATATCCTGTAATCGGATATACAGGCTCCAAGGAATATCGCGACATAGAAGCGTCCAGGTGTCATGCTCGCGCACCTAACCCGTGTAGTATGATGCAAACAGACGGATTCTAACGTAATACAACGTGTAGGACCGTTTGTACGAGTGGCAGTTGCGTTTATATCCTGAAATCGGATATATGGGCTCCCAGGCATATCGCGACGTAGAATCGCCCAGGCGTCATGCTCGCGCACGTAACCCGTGTAGTTTCATGCAAACAGACGGATTCTAACGTAATACAACGTGTAGGACCGTCTGTACGAGTGGCAGTTGCGTTTATATTCTGTAATCGGATATATTGGCTCCCAGGCATATCGCGACGTAGAAGCGTCCAGGCGTCACGCTCGCGCACCTAGCCCGTGTAGTTTGATGCAAACAGACGGATTCTACCGTAATACAACGTGTAGAACCGTTTGTACGAGTGGCTGTTGCGTTTATATCCTGTAATCGGATATATGAGCTCCCAGGCGTATCGCGGCATAGAAGCGTCCAGGCGTCATGCTCGCGCACATAACCTGTGTAGTTTAATGCAAGCAGACGGATTCCACCGTAATAAAACGTGTAGGACCGTTTGTGCGAGTGGCTGTTGCGTTTATATCCTGTAATCGGATATACGGGCTCCAAGGAATACCGCGACATAGAAGCGTCCAGGCGTCATGCTCGCGCACCTAACCCGTGTAGTTTGATGCAAACAGACGGATTCTACAGCAATACAACGTGTAGGACCGTCTGTACGAGTGGCAGTTGCGTTTATATTCTGTAATCGGATATATTGGCTCCCAGGCATATCGCGACGTAGAAGCGTCCAGGCGTCACGCTCGCGCACCTAGCCCGTGTAGTTTGATGCAAACAGACGGATTCTACCGTAATACAACGTGTAGGACCGTTTCTAGAGTGGCAGTTGCGTTTATATCCTGTAATCGGATATACAGGCTCCAAGGAATATCGCGACATAGAAGCGTCCAGGCGTCATGCTCGCGCACGTAACCCGTGTAGTTTGATGCAAACAGACGGATTCTACCGTAATACACGGTGTAGGACCGTTTGTACGAGTGGCAGTTGCGTTTATATCCTGTAATCGGATATATGGGCTCCCAGGCATATCGCGACATAGAAGCGCCCAGGCGTCATGCTGGCGCATGTAACCCGTGTAGTTTGATGCAAACAGACGGATTCTAACGTAATACAACGTGTAGGACCGCTTGTACGAGTGGCAGTTGCGTTTATATCCTGTAATCGGATATATGGGCTCCCAGGCATATCGCGACATAGAAGCGTCCAGGCATCATGCTCGCGCACGTAACCCGTGTAGTTTCATGCAAACAGACGGATTCTACAGCACTACAACGTGTAGGACCGTCTGTACGAGTGGCAGTTGCGTTTATATCCTGTAATCGGATATATTGGCTCCCAGGCATATCGCGACGTAGAATCGCCCAGGCGTCATGCTCGCGCACGTAACCCGTGTAGTTTCATGCAAACAGACGGATTCTAACGTAATACAACGTGTAGGACCGTTTGTACGAGTGGCAGTTGCGTTTATATCCTGAAATCGGATATATTTTCTCCCAGGCGTATCGCGGCATAGAAGCGTCCAGGCGTCATGCTCGCGCACATAACCTGTGTAGTTTAATGCAAGCAGACGGATTCCACCGTAATAAAACGTGTAGGACCGTTTGTGCGAGTGGCAGTTGCGTTTATATCCTGTAATCGGATATACGGGCTCCAAGGAATACCGCGACATAGAAGCGTCCAGGCGTCATGCTCGCGCACCTAACCCGTGTAGTTTGATGCAAACAGACGGATTCTACAGCAATACAACGTGTAGGACCGTCTGTACGAGTGGCAGTTGCGTTTATATTCTGTAATCGGATATATTGGCTCCCAGGCATATCGCGACGTAGAAGCGTCCAGGCGTCACGCTCGCGCACCTAGCCCGTGTAGTTTGATGCAAACAGACGGATTCTACCGTAATACAACGTGTAGGACCGTTTCTAGAGTGGCAGTTGCGTTTATATCCTGTAATCGGATATACAGGCTCCAAGGAATATCGCGACATAGAAGCGTCCAGGCGTCATGCTCGCGCACGTAACCCGTGTAGTTTGATGCAAACAGACGGATTCTACCGTAATACACGGTGTAGGACCGTTTGTACGAGTGGCAGTTGCGTTTATATCCTGTAATCGGATATATGGGCTCCCAGGCATATCGCGACATAGAAGCGCCCAGGCGTCATGCTGGCGCATGTAACCCGTGTAGTTTGATGCAAACAGACGGATTCTAACGTAATACAACGTGTAGGACCGCTTGTACGAGTGGCAGTTGCGTTTATATCCTGTAATCGGATATATGGGCTCCCAGGCATATCGCGACATAGAAGCGTCCAGGCATCATGCTCGCGCACGTAACCCGTGTAGTTTCATGCAAACAGACGGATTCTACAGCACTACAACGTGTAGGACCGTCTGTACGAGTGGCAGTTGCGTTTATATCCTGTAATCGGATATATTGGCTCCCAGGCATATCGCGACGTAGAATCGCCCAGGCGTCATGCTCGCGCACGTAACCCGTGTAGTTTCATGCAAACAGACGGATTCTAACGTAATACAACGTGTAGGACCGTTTGTACGAGTGGCAGTTGCGTTTATATCCTGAAATCGGATATATGGGCTCCCAGGCATATCGCGACATAGAAGCGTCCAGGCGTCATGCTCGCGCACGTAACCCGTGTAGTTTGATGCAAACAGACGGATTCTACCGTAATACACGGTGTAGGACCGTTTGTACGAGTGGCAGTTGCGTTTATATCCTGTAATCGGATATATGGGCTCCCAGGCATATCGCGACATAGAAGCGCCCAGGCGTCATGCTGGCGCATGTAACCCGTGTAGTTTCATGCAAACAGACGGATTCTAACGTAATAAAACGTGTAGGACCGTTTGTACGAGTGGCAGTTGCGTTTATATCCTGAAATCGGATATATGGGCTCCCAGGCATATCGCGACGTAGAATCGCCCAGGCGTCATGCTCGCGCACGTAACCCGTGTAGTTTCATGCAAACAGACGGATTCTAACGTAATACAACGTGTAGGACCGTCTGTACGAGTGGCAGTTGCGTTTATATTCTGTAATCGGATATATTGGCTCCCAGGCATATCGCGACGTAGAAGCGTCCAGGCGTCACGCTCGCGCACCTAGCCCGTGTAGTTTGATGCAAAC
>CAXDIT010000033.1:0-17916 GCA_963989405.1 Trypoxylon attenuatum | reverse complement strand
GGCCTAATGCTCGCGCGCGGAACCCGTGTAGTTTCAAGCAAACAGACGGATTCTGCAGCAATACAACGTGTAGGACCGTTTGTACGAGTGGCAGTTGCGTTTATATCCTGTAACCGGATATATTGGCTCCCGGGCATATCGCGACGTAGAAGCGTCCAGGCGTCACGCTCGCGCACCTAGCCCGTGTAGTTTGATGCAAACAGACGGATTCTACCGTAATACAACGTGTGGAACCGTTTGTACGAGTGGCAGTTGCGTTTATATCCTGTAATCGGATATACGGGCTCCAAGGAATATCGCGACATAGATGCGTCCAGGCGTCATGCACGCGCACTTAGCCCGTGTAGTTTGATGTAAACGGACGGATTCTAACGTAATACAACGTGTAGGACCGTTTGTACGAGTGGCAGTTGCGTTTATATCCTGTAATCGGATATACGGGCTCCAAGGAATATCGCGACACAGAAGCGTCCAGGCGTCATGCTGTCGCATGTAACCCGTGTAGTTTGATGCAAACAGACGGATTCTACCGTAATACACGGTGTAGGACCGCTTGTACGAGTGGCAGTTGCGTTTATATCCTGTAATCGGATATACGGGCTCCCAGGCATATCGCGACATAGAAGCCTCCAGGCCTCATGCTCGCGCACGTAACCCGTGTAGTTTCATGCAAACAGACGGATTCTAACGCAATACAACGTGTAGGACCGCTTGTACGAGTGGCAGTTGCGTTTATATCCTGTAATCGGATATATGGGCTCCCAGGCATATCGCGACATAGAAGCGTCCAGGCCTAATGCTCGGGCACGTAACCCGTGTAGTTTCATGCAAACAGACGGATTCTAACGCAATACAACGTGTAGGACCGTTTGTACGAGTGGCAGTTGCGTTTATATCCTGTAATCGGATATACGGGCTCCAAGGAATATCGCGACATAGATGCGTCCAGGCGTCATGCACGCGCACTTAACCCGTGTAGTTTGATGTAAACGGACGGATTCTAACGTAATACACGGTGTAGGACCGTTTGTACGAGTGGCAGTTGCGTTTATATCCTGTAATCGGATATATGGGCTCCCAGGCATATCGCGACATAGAAGCGCCCAGGCGTCATACTGGCGCATGTAACCCGTGTAGTTTGATGCAACCAGACGGATTTTACCGTAATACAACGTGTAGGACCGTTTGCACGAGTGGCAGTTGCGTTTATATCCAGTAATCGGATATACGGGCTCCCAGGCATATCGCGACATAGAAGCCTCCAAGCCTCATGCTCGCGCACGTAACCCGTGTAGTTTCATGCAAACAGACGGATTCTAACGTAATACAACGTGTAGGACCGTTTGTACGAGTGGCAGTTGCGTTTATATCCTGTAATCGGATATATGGGCTCCCAGGCATATCGCCACATAGAAGCGTCCAGGCGTCATGCTCGCGCACGTAACCCGTGTAGTTTGATGCAAACAGACGGATTCTACCGTAATACAACGTGTAGGACCGTTTGCAGGAGTGGCAGTTGCGTTCATATCCTGTAATCGGATATATTGACTCCCAGGCATATCGCGACATAGAAGCGTCCAGGCCTAATGCTCGCGCGCGTAACCCGTGTAGTTTCAAGCAAACAGACGGATTCTGCAGCAATACAACGTGTAGGACCGTTTGTACGAGTGGCAGTTGCGTTTATATCCTGTAACCGGATATATTGGCTCCCGGGCATATCGCGACGTAGAAGCGTCCAGGCGTCACGCTCGCGCACCTAGCCCGTGTAGTTTGATGCAAACAGACGGATTCTACCGTAATACAACGTGTGGAACCGTTTGTACGAGTGGCAGTTGCGTTTATATCCTGTAATCGGATATATAATCTCCCAGGCATATCGCGACATAGAAGCGTCCAGGCCTAATGCTCGCGCACGTAACCCGTGTAGTTTCAAGCAAACAGACGGATTCTGCAGCAATACAACGTGTAGGACCGTTTGTACGAGTGGCAGTTGCGTTTATATCCTGTAACCGGATATATTGGCTCCCGGGCATATCGCGACGTAGAAGCGTCCAGGCGTCACGCTCGCGCACCTAGCCCGTGTAGTTTCAAGCAAACAGACGGATTCTGCAGCAATACAACGTGTAGGACCGTTTGTACGAGTGGCAGTTGCGTTTATATCCTGTAACCGGATATATTGGCTCCCGGGCATATCGCGACGTAGAAGCGTCCAGGCGTCACGCTCGCGCACCTAGCCCGTGTAGTTTGATGCAAACAGACGGATTCTACCGTAATACAACGTGTGGAACCGTTTGTACGAGTGGCAGTTGCGTTTATATCCTGTAATCGGATATATAATCTCCCAGGCATATCGCGACATAGAAGCGTCCAGGCCTAATGCTCGCGCACGTAACCCGTGTAGTTTCAAGCAAACAGACGGATTCTGCAGCAATACAACGTGTAGGACCGTTTGTACGAGTGGCAGTTGCGTTTATATCCTGTAACCGGATATATTGGCTCCCGGGCATATCGCGACGTAGAAGCGTCCAGGCGTCACGCTCGCGCACCTAGCCCGTGTAGTTTCAAGCAAACAGACGGATTCTGCAGCAATACAACGTGTAGGACCGTTTGTACGAGTGGCAGTTGCGTTTATATCCTGTAACCGGATATATTGGCTCCCGGGCATATCGCGACGTAAAAGCGTCCAGGCGTCACGCTCGCGCACCTAGCCCGTGTAGTTTGATGCAAACAGACGGATTCTACCGTAATACAACGTGTAGGACCGTTTGCACGAGTGGCAGTTGCGTTCATATCCTGTAATCGGATATATTGGCTCCCAGGCATATCGCGATATAGAAGCGTCCAGGCGTCATGCTCGCGCACGTAACCCGTGTAGTTTCATGCAAACAGACGGATTCTACCGTAATACAACGTGTAGGACCGTTTGTACGAGTGGCAGTTGCGTTTATATCCTGTAATCGGATATATGGGCTCCCAGGCATATCGCGACATAGAAGCGCCCAGACGTCATACTGGCGCATGTAACCCGTGTAGTTTGATGCAACCAGACGGATTTTACCGTAATACAACGTGTAGGACCGTTTGCACGAGTGGCAGTTGCGTTTATATCCTGTAATCGGATATATGGGCTCCCGGGCATATCGCGACATAGAAGCGTCCAGGCGTCATGCTCGCGCCCCTAACCCGTGTAGTTTGATGCAAACAGACGGATTCTACCGTAATACAACGTGTAGGACCGTTTGTACGAGTGGCAGTTGCGTTTATATCCTGTAATCGGATATACGGGCTCCAAGGAATATCGTGACACAGAGGCGTCCAGGCCTCATGCTCGCGCACGTAACCCGTGTAGTTTCATGCAAACAGACGGATCCTACCGTAACACAATGTGTAGGACCGTTTGTACGAGTGGCAGTTGCGTTTATATCCTGTAATCGGATATACAGGCTCCAAGGAATATCGCGACATAGACGCGTCCAGGCGTCATGCTCGCGCACCTAACCGTGTAGTTTGATGCAAACAGACGGATTCTACCGTAATACAACGTGTAGGACCGCTTGTACGAGTGGCAGTTGCGTTTATATCCTGTAATCGGATATACGGTCTCCCAGGCATATCGCGACATAGAAGCCTCCAGGCCTCATGCTCGCGCACGTAACCCGTGTAGTTTCATGCAAACAGACGGATTCTAACGTAATACAACGTGTAGGACCGTTTGTACGAGTGGCAGTTGCGTTTATATCCTGTAATCGGATATATGGGCTCCCAGGCATATCGCGACATAGAAGCGTCCAGGCCTAATGCTCGCGCACGTAACCCGTGTAGTTTCGAGCAAACAGACGGATTCTGCAGCAATACAACGTGTAGGACCGTTTGTACGAGTCGCAGTTGCGTTTATATCCTGTAACCGGATATATTGGCTCCCGGGCATATCGCGACGTAGAAGCGTCCAGGCGTCACGCTCGCGCACCTAGCCCGTGTAGTTTGATGCAAACAGACGGATTCTACCGTAATACAACGTGTAGGACCGTTTGCACGAGTGGCAGTTGCGTTCATATCCTGTAATCGGATATATTGGCTCCCAGGCATATCGCGATATAGAAGCGTCCAGGCGTCATGCACGCGCACGTAACCCGTGTAGTTTGATGCAAACAGACGGATTCTACCGTAATACAACGTGTAGGACCGTTTGCACGAGTGGCAGTTGCGTTTATATCCTGTCATCGGATATATGGGCTCCCAGGCATATCGCGACATAGAAGCGTCCAGGCCTCATGCTCGCGCACGCAACCCGTGTAGTTTCATGCAAACAGACGGATTCTACCGTAACACAATGTGTAGGACCGTTTGTACGAGTGGCAGTTGCGTTTATATCCTGTAATCGGATATACAGGCTCCAAGGAATATCGCGACATAGACGCGTCCAGGCGTCATGCACGCGCACGTAACCCGTGTAGTTTGATGCAAACAGACGGATTCTACCGTAATACAACGTGTAGGACCGTTTGCACGAGTGGCAGTTGCGTTCATATCCTGTAATCGGATATATTGACTCCCAGGCATATCGCGACATAGAAGCGTCCAGGCCTAATGCTCGCGCGCGTAACCCGTGTAGTTTCAAGCAAGCAGACGGATTCTGCAGCAATACAACGTGTAGGACCGTTTGTACGAGTGGCAGTTGCGTTTATATCCTGTAACCGGATATATTGGCTCCCGGGCATATCGCGACGTAGAAGCGTCCAGGCCTAATGCTCGCGCACGTAACCCGTGTAGTTTCATGCAAACAGACGGATTCTGCAGCAATACAACGTGTAGGACCGTTTGTACGAGTGGCAGTTGCGTTTATATCCTGTAACCGGATATATTGGCTCCCGGGCATATCGCGACGTAGAAGCGTCCAGGCGTCACGCTCGCGCACCTAGCCCGTGTAGTTTCAAGCAAACAGACGGATTCTGCAGCAATACAACGTGTAGGACCGTTTGCACGAGTGGCAGTTGCGTTTATATCCAGTAATCGGATCTACGGGCTCCCAGGCATATCGCGACATAGAAGCCTCCAAGCCTCATGCTCGCGCACGTAACCCGTGTAGTTTCATGCAAACAGACGGATTCTAACGTAATACAACGTGTAGGACCGTTTGCACGAGTGGCAGTTGCGTTCATATCCTGTAATCGGATATATTGACTCCCAGGCATATCGCGACATAGAAGCGTCCAGGCCTAATGCTCGCGCGCGTAACCCGTGTAGTTTCAAGCAAACAGACGGATTCTGCAGCAATACAACGTGTAGGACCGTTTGTACGAGTGGCAGTTGCGTTTATATCCTGTAACCGGATATATTGGCTCCCGGGCATATCGCGACGTAGAAGCGTCCAGGCGTCACGCTCGCGCACCTAGCCCGTGTAGTTTGATGCAAACAGACGGATTCTACCGTAATACAACGTGTGGAACCGTTTGTACGAGTGGCAGTTGCGTTTATATCCTGTAATCGGATATATGGGCTCCCAGGCATATCGCCACATAGAAGCGTCCAGGCGTCATGCTCGCGCACGTAACCCGTGTAGTTTGATGCAAACAGACGGATTCTACCGTAATACAACGTGTAGGACCGTTTGCACGAGTGGCAGTTGCGTTCATATCCTGTAATCGGATATATTGACTCCCAGCCATATCGCGACATAGAAGCGTCCAGGCCTAATGCTCGCGCGCGTAACCCGTGTAGTTTCAAGCAAACAGACGGATTCTGCAGCAATACAACGTGTAGGACCGTTTGTACGAGTGGCAGTTGCGTTTATATCCTGTAATCGGATATATGAACTCCCAGGCATATCGCGACATAGAAGCGTCCAGGCCTCATGCTCGCGCACGTAACCCGTGTAGTTTCATGCAAACAGACGGATTCTACCGTAACACATTGTGTAGGACCGTTTGTACGAGTGGCAGTTGCGTTTATATCCTGTAATCGGATATACAGGCTCCAAGGAATATCGCGACATAGACGCGTCCAGGCGTCATGCTCGCACACCTAACCGTGTAGTTTGATGCAAACAGACGGATTCTACCGTAATACAACGTGTAGGACCGTTTGCACGAGTGGCAGTTGCGTTCATATCCTGTAATCGGATATATTGACTCCCAGGCATATCGCGACATAGAAGCGTCCAGGCCTAATGCTCGCGCGCGTAACCCGTGTAGTTTCAAGCAAACAGACGGATTCTGCAGCAATACAACGTGTAGGACCGTTTGTACGAGTGGCAGTTGCGTTTATATCCTGTAACCGGATATATTGGCCCCCGGGCATATCGCGACGTAGAAGCGTCCAGGCGTCACGCTCGCGCACCTAGCCCGTGTAGTTTGATGCAAACAGACGGATTCTACCGTAATACAACGTGTGGAACCGTTTGTACGAGTGGCAGTTGCGTTTATATCCTGTAATCGGATATATGGGCTCCCAGGCATATCGCCACATAGAAGCGTCCAGGCGTCATGCTCGCGCACGTAACCCGTGTAGTTTGATGCAAACAGACGGATTCTACCGTAATACAACGTGTAGGACCGTTTGCACGAGTGGCAGTTGCGTTCATATCCTGTAATCGGATATATTGACTCCCAGGCATATCGCGACATAGAAGCGTCCAGGCCTAATGCTCGCGCGCGGAACCCGTGTAGTTTCAAGCAAACAGACGGATTCTGCAGCAATACAACGTGTAGGACCGTTTGTACGAGTGGCAGTTGCGTTTATATCCTGTAACCGGATATATTGGCTCCCGGGCATATCGCGACGTAGAAGCGTCCAGGCGTCACGCTCGCGCACCTAGCCCGTGTAGTTTGATGCAAACAGACGGATTCTACCGTAATACAACGTGTGGAACCGTTTGTACGAGTGGCAGTTGCGTTTATATCCTGTAATCGGATATATGGGCTCCCAGGCATATCGCCACATAGAAGCGTCCAGGCGTCATGCTCGCGCACGTAACCCGTGTAGTTTGATGCAAACAGACGGATTCTACCGTAATACAACGTGTAGGACCGTTTGCACGAGTGGCAGTTGCGTTCATATCCTGTAATCGGATATATTGACTCCCAGGCATATCGCGACATAGAAGCGTCCAGGCCTAATGCTCGCGCGCGTAACCCGTGTAGTTTCAAGCAAACAGACGGATTCTGCAGCAATACAACGTGTAGGACCGTTTGTACGAGTGGCAGTTGCGTTTATATCCTGTAACCGGATATATTGGCTCCCGGGCATATCGCGACGTAGAAGCGTCCAGGCGTCACGCTCGCGCACCTAGCCCGTGTAGTTTGATGCAAACAGACGGATTCTGCAGCAATACAACGTGTAGGACCGTTTGTACGAGTGGCAGTTGCGTTTATATCCTGTAATCGGATATACAGGCTCCAAGGAATATCGCGACATAGACGCGTCCAGGCGTCATGCTCGCGCACCTAACCGTGTAGTTTGATGCAAACCGACGGATTCTACCGTAATACAACGTGTAGGACCGTTTGTACGAGTGGCAGTTGCGTTTATATCCAGTAATCGGATATACGGGGTCCCAGGCATATCGCGACATAGAAGCCTCCAAGCCTCATGCTCGCGCACGTAACCCGTGTAGTTTCATGCAAACAGACGGATTCTAACGTAATACAACGTGTAGGACCGTTTGTACGAGTGGCAGTTGCGTTTATATCCTGTAATCGGATATATGGGCTCCCAGGCATATCGCGACATAGAAGCGTCCAGGCGTCATGCTCGCGCACGTAACCCGTGTAGTTTGATGCAAACAGACGGATTCTACCGTAATACAACGTGTAGGACCGTTTGCACGAGTGGCAGTTGCGTTCATATCCTGTAATCGGATATATTGACTCCCAGGCATATCGCGACATAGAAGCGTCCAGGCCTAATGCTCGCGCACGTAACCCGTGTAGTTTCAAGCAAACAGACGGATTCTGCAGCAATACAGCGTGTAGGACCGTTTGTACGAGTGGCAGTTGCGTTTATATCCTGTAACCGGATATACTGGCTCCCGGGCATATCGCGACATAGACGCGTCCAGGCGTCATGCTCGCGCACCTAACCGTGTAGTTTGATGCAAACAGACGGATTCTACCGTAATACAACGTGTAGGACCGTTTGTACGAGTGGCAGTTGCGTTTATATCCAGTAATCGGATATACGGGGTCCCAGGCATATCGCGACATAGAAGCCTCCAAGCCTCATGCTCGCGCACGTAACCCGTGTAGTTTCATGGAAACAGACGGATTCTAACGTAATACAACGTGTAGGACCGTTTGTACGAGTGGCAGTTGCGTTTATATCCTGTAACCAGATATATTGGCTCCCGGGCATATCGCGACGTAGAAGCGTCCAGGCGTCACGCTCGCGCACCTAGCCCGTGTAGTTTGATGCAAACAGACGGATTCTACCGTAATACAACGTGTGGAACCGCTTGTACGAGTGGCAGTTGCGTTTATATCCAGTAATCGGATATACGGGGTCCCAGGCATATCGCGACATAGAAGCCTCCAAGCCTCATGCTCGCGCACGTAACCCGTGTAGTTTCAAGCAAACAGACGGATTCTGCAGCAATACAACGTGTAGGACCGTTTGTACGAGTGGCAGTTGCGTTTATATCCTGTAATCGGATATATGGGCTCCCAGGCATATCGCGACATAGAAGCGCCCAGGCGCCATACTGGCGCATGTAACCCGTGTCGTTTGATGCAACCAGACGGATTTTACCGTAATACAACGTGTAGGACCGTTTGCACGAGTGGCAGTTGCGTTTATATCCAGTAATCGGATCTACGGGCTCCCAGGCATATCGCGACATAGAAGCCTCCAAGCCTCATGCTCGCGCACGTAACCCGTGTAGTTTCATGCAAACAGACGGATTCTAACGTAATACAACGTGTAGGACCGTTTGCACGAGTGGCAGTTGCGTTCATATCCTGTAATCGGATATATTGACTCCCAGGCATATCGCGACATAGAAGCGTCCAGGCCTAATGCTCGCGCGCGTAACCCGTGTTGTTTCAAGCAAACAGACGGATTCTGCAGCAATACAACGTGTAGGACCGTTTGTACGAGTGGCAGTTGCGTTTATATCCTGTAACCGGATATATTGGCTCCCGGGCATATCGCGACGTAGAAGCGTCCAGGCGTCACGCTCGCGCACCTAGCCCGTGTAGTTTGATGCAAACAGACGGATTCTACCGTAATACAACGTGTGGAACCGTTTGTACGAGTGGCAGTTGCGTTTATATCCTGTAATCGGATATATGGGCTCCCAGGCATATCGCCACATAGAAGCGTCCAGGCGTCATGCTCGCGCACGTAACCCGTGTAGTTTGATGCAAACAGACGGATTCTACCGTAATACAACGTGTAGGACCGTTTGCACGAGTGGCAGTTGCGTTCATATCCTGTAATCGGATATATTGACTCCCAGCCATATCGCGACATAGAAGCGTCCAGGCCTAATGCTCGCGCGCGTAACCCGTGTAGTTTCAAGCAAACAGACGGATTCTGCAGCAATACAACGTGTAGGACCGTTTGTACGAGTGGCAGTTGCGTTTATATCCTGTAATCGGATATATGAGCTCCCAGGCATATCGCGACATAGAAGCGTCCAGGCCTCATGCTCGCGCACGTAACCCGTGTAGTTTCATGCAAACAGACGGATTCTACCGTAACACATTGTGTAGGACCGTTTGTACGAGTGGCAGTTGCGTTTATATCCTGTAATCGGATATACAGGCTCCAAGGAATATCGCGACATAGACGCGTCCAGGCGTCATGCTCGCACACCTAACCGTGTAGTTTGATGCAAACAGACGGATTCTACCGTAATACAACGTGTAGGACCGTTTGCACGAGTGGCAGTTGCGTTCATATCCTGTAATCGGATATATTGACTCCCAGGCATATCGCGACATAGAAGCGTCCAGGCCTAATGCTCGCGCGCGTAACCCGTGTAGTTTCAAGCAAACAGACGGATTCTGCAGCAATACAACGTGTAGGACCGTTTGTACGAGTGGCAGTTGCGTTTATATCCTGTAACCGGATATATTGGCCCCCGGGCATATCGCGACGTAGAAGCGTCCAGGCGTCACGCTCGCGCACCTAGCCCGTGTAGTTTGATGCAAACAGACGGATTCTACCGTAATACAACGTGTGGAACCGTTTGTACGAGTGGCAGTTGCGTTTATATCCTGTAATCGGATATATGGGCTCCCAGGCATATCGCCACATAGAAGCGTCCAGGCGTCATGCTCGCGCACGTAACCCGTGTAGTTTGATGCAAACAGACGGATTCTACCGTAATACAACGTGTAGGACCGTTTGCACGAGTGGCAGTTGCGTTCATATCCTGTAATCGGATATATTGACTCCCAGGCATATCGCGACATAGAAGCGTCCAGGCCTAATGCTCGCGCGCGGAACCCGTGTAGTTTCAAGCAAACAGACGGATTCTGCAGCAATACAACGTGTAGGACCGTTTGTACGAGTGGCAGTTGCGTTTATATCCTGTAACCGGATATATTGGCTCCCGGGCATATCGCGACGTAGAAGCGTCCAGGCGTCACGCTCGCGCACCTAGCCCGTGTAGTTTGATGCAAACAGACGGATTCTACCGTAATACAACGTGTGGAACCGTTTGTACGAGTGGCAGTTGCGTTCATATCCTGTAATCGGATATATTGACTCCCAGGCATATCGCGACATAGAAGCGTCCAGGCCTAATGCTCGCGCGCGTAACCCGTGTAGTTTCAAGCAAACAGACGGATTCTGCAGCAATACAACGTGTAGGACCGTTTGTACGAGTGGCAGTTGCGTTTATATCCTGTAACCGGATATATTGGCTCCCGGGCATATCGCGACGTAGAAGCGTCCAGGCGTCACGCTCGCGCACCTAGCCCGTGTAGTTTGATGCAAACAGACGGATTCTACCGTAATACAACGTGTGGAACCGTTTGTACGAGTGGCAGTTGCGTTTATATCCTGTAATCGGATATATGGGCTCCCAGGCATATCGCCACATAGAAGCGTCCAGGCGTCATGCTCGCGCACGTAACCCGTGTAGTTTGATGCAAACAGACGGATTCTACCGTAATACAACGTGTAGGACCGTTTGCACGAGTGGCAGTTGCGTTCATATCCTGTAATCGGATATATTGACTCCCAGCCATATCGCGACATAGAAGCGTCCAGGCCTAATGCTCGCGCGCGTAACCCGTGTAGTTTCAAGCAAACAGACGGATTCTGCAGCAATACAACGTGTAGGACCGTTTGTACGAGTGGCAGTTGCGTTTATATCCTGTAACCGGATATATTGGCTCCCAGGCATATCGCGACATAGAAGCGTCCAGGCCTCATGCTCGCGCACGTAACCCGTGTAGTTTGATGCAAACAGACGGATTCTGCAGCAATACAACGTGTAGGACCGTTTGTACGAGTGGCAGTTGCGTTTATATCCTGTAACCGGATATATTGGCTCCCGGGCATATCGCGACGTAGAAGCGTCCAGGCGTCACGCTCGCGCACCTAGCCCGTGTAGTTTCAAGCAAACAGACGGATTCTGCAGCAATACAACGTGTAGGACCGTTTGTACGAGTGGCAGTTGCGTTTATATCCTGTAACCGGATATATTGGCTCCCGGGCATATCGCGACGTAGAAGCGTCCAGGCGTCACGCTCGCGCACCTAGCCCGTGTAGTTTGATGCAAACAGACGGATTCTACCGTAATACAACGTGTAGGACCGTTTGCACGAGTGGCAGTTGCGTTCATATCCTGTAATCGGATATATTGGCTCCCAGGCATATCGCGATATAGAAGCGTCCAGGCGTCATGCTCGCGCACGTAACCCGTGTAGTTTCATGCAAACAGACGGATTCTACCGTAATACAACGTGTAGGACCGTTTGTACGAGTGGCAGTTGCGTTTATATCCTGTAATCGGATATATGGGCTCCCAGGCATATCGCGGCATAGAAGCGTCCAGGCGTCATGCTCGCGCACATAACCCGTGTAGTTTGATGCAAACAGACGGATTCTACCGTAATACAACGTGTAGGACCGTTTGTACGAGTGGCAGTTGCGTTTATATCCTGTAATCGGATATATGGGCTCCCAGGCATATCGCGACATAGAAGCGTCCAGGCCTAATGCTCGGGCACGTAACCCGTGTAGTTTCATGCAAACAGACGGATTCTAACGCAATACAACGTGTAGGACCGTTTGTACGAGTGGCAGTTGCGTTTATATCCTGTAATCGGATATACGGGCTCCAAGGAATATCGCGACATAGATGCGTCCAGGCGTCATGCACGCGCACTTAACCCGTGTAGTTTGATGTAAACGGACGGATTCTAACGTAATACACGGTGTAGGACCGTTTGTACGAGGGGCAGTTGCGTTTATATCCTGTAATCGGATATATGGGCTCCCAGGCATATCGCGACATAGAAGCGCCCAGGCGTCATACTGGCGCATGTAACCCGTGTAGTTTGATGCAACCAGACGGATTTTACCGTAATACAACGTGTAGGACCGTTTGCACGAGTGGCAGTTGCGTTTATATCCAGTAATCGGATATACGGGCTCCCAGGCATATCGCGACATAGAAGCCTCCAAGCCTCATGCTCGCGCACGTAACCCGTGTAGTTTCATGCAAACAGACGGATTCTAACGTAATACAACGTGTAGGACCGTTTGTACGAGTGGCAGTTGCGTTTATATCCTGTAATCGGATATATGGGCTCCCAGGCATATCGCCACATAGAAGCGTCCAGGCGTCATGCTCGCGCACGTAACCCGTGTAGTTTGATGCAAACAGACGGATTCTACCGTAATACAACGTGTAGGACCGTTTGCACGAGTGGCAGTTGCGTTCATATCCTGTAATCGGATATATTGACTCCCAGGCATATCGCGACATAGAAGCGTCCAGGCCTAATGCTCGCGCGCGTAACCCGTGTAGTTTCAAGCAAACAGACGGATTCTGCAGCAATACAACTTGTAGGACCGTTTGTACGAGTGGCAGTTGCGTTTATATCCTGTAACCGGATATATTGGCTCCCGGGCATATCGCGACGTAGAAGCGTCCAGGCGTCACGCTCGCGCACCTAGCCCGTGTAGTTTGATGCAAACAGACGGATTCTACCGTAATACAACGTGTGGAACCGTTTGTACGAGTGACAGTTGCGTTTATATCCTGTAATCGGATATATAATCTCCCAGGCATATCGCGACATAGAAGCGTCCAGGCCTAATGCTCGCGCACGTAACCCGTGTAGTTTCAAGCAAACAGACGGATTCTGCAGCAATACAACGTGTAGGACCGTTTGTACGAGTGGCAGTTGCGTTTATATCCTGTAATCGGATATATGGGCTCCCAGGCATATCGCGACATAGAAGCGCCCAGGCGCCATACTGGCGCATGTAACCCGTGTCGTTTGATGCAACCAGACGGATTTTACCGTAATACAACGTGTAGGACCGTTTGCACGAGTGGCAGTTGCGTTTATATCCAGTAATCGGATCTACGGGCTCCCAGGCATATCGCGACATAGAAGCCTCCAAGCCTCATGCTCGCGCACGTAACCCGTGTAGTTTCATGCAAACAGACGGATTCTAACGTAATACAACGTGTAGGACCGTTTGCACGAGTGGCAGTTGCGTTCATATCCTGTAATCGGATATATTGACTCCCAGGCATATCGCGACATAGAAGCGTCCAGGCCTAATGCTCGCGCGCGTAACCCGTGTAGTTTCAAGCAAACAGACGGATTCTGCAGCAATACAACGTGTAGGACCGTTTGTACGAGTGGCAGTTGCGTTTATATCCTGTAACCGGATATATTGGCTCCCGGGCATATCGCGACGTAGAAGCGTCCAGGCGTCACGCTCGCGCACCTAGCCCGTGTAGTTTGATGCAAACAGACGGATTCTACCGTAATACAACGTGTGGAACCGTTTGTACGAGTGGCAGTTGCGTTTATATCCTGTAATCGGATATATGGGCTCCCAGGCATATCGCCACATAGAAGCGTCCAGGCGTCATGCTCGCGCACGTAACCCGTGTAGTTTGATGCAAACAGACGGATTCTACCGTAATACAACGTGTAGGACCGTTTGCACGAGTGGCAGTTGCGTTCATATCCTGTAATCGGATATATTGACTCCCAGCCATATCGCGACATAGAAGCGTCCAGGCCTAATGCTCGCGCGCGTAACCCGTGTAGTTTCAAGCAAACAGACGGATTCTGCAGCAATACAACGTGTAGGACCGTTTGTACGAGTGGCAGTTGCGTTTATATCCTGTAATCGGATATATGAGCTCCCAGGCATATCGCGACATAGAAGCGTCCAGGCCTCATGCTCGCGCACGTAACCCGTGTAGTTTCATGCAAACAGACGGATTCTACCGTAACACATTGTGTAGGACCGTTTGTACGAGTGGCAGTTGCGTTTATATCCTGTAATCGGATATACAGGCTCCAAGGAATATCGCGACATAGACGCGTCCAGGCGTCATGCTCGCACACCTAACCGTGTAGTTTGATGCAAACAGACGGATTCTACCGTAATACAACGTGTAGGACCGTTTGCACGAGTGGCAGTTGCGTTCATATCCTGTAATCGGATATATTGACTCCCAGGCATATCGCGACATAGAAGCGTCCAGGCCTAATGCTCGCGCGCGTAACCCGTGTAGTTTCAAGCAAACAGACGGATTCTGCAGCAATACAACGTGTAGGACCGTTTGTACGAGTGGCAGTTGCGTTTATATCCTGTAACCGGATATATTGGCCCCCGGGCATATCGCGACGTAGAAGCGTCCAGGCGTCACGCTCGCGCACCTAGCCCGTGTAGTTTGATGCAAACAGACGGATTCTACCGTAATACAACGTGTGGAACCGTTTGTACGAGTGGCAGTTGCGTTTATATCCTGTAATCGGATATATGGGCTCCCAGGCATATCGCCACATAGAAGCGTCCAGGCGTCATGCTCGCGCACGTAACCCGTGTAGTTTGATGCAAACAGACGGATTCTACCGTAATACAACGTGTAGGACCGTTTGCACGAGTGGCAGTTGCGTTCATATCCTGTAATCGGATATATTGACTCCCAGGCATATCGCGACATAGAAGCGTCCAGGCCTAATGCTCGCGCGCGGAACCCGTGTAGTTTCAAGCAAACAGACGGATTCTGCAGCAATACAACGTGTAGGACCGTTTGTACGAGTGGCAGTTGCGTTTATATCCTGTAACCGGATATATTGGCTCCCGGGCATATCGCGACGTAGAAGCGTCCAGGCGTCACGCTCGCGCACCTAGCCCGTGTAGTTTGATGCAAACAGACGGATTCTACCGTAATACAACGTGTGGAACCGTTTGTACGAGTGGCAGTTGCGTTCATATCCTGTAATCGGATATATTGACTCCCAGGCATATCGCGACATAGAAGCGTCCAGGCCTAATGCTCGCGCGCGTAACCCGTGTAGTTTCAAGCAAACAGACGGATTCTGCAGCAATACAACGTGTAGGACCGTTTGTACGAGTGGCAGTTGCGTTTATATCCTGTAACCGGATATATTGGCTCCCGGGCATATCGCGACGTAGAAGCGTCCAGGCGTCACGCTCGCGCACCTAGCCCGTGTAGTTTGATGCAAACAGACGGATTCTACCGTAATACAACGTGTGGAACCGTTTGTACGAGTGGCAGTTGCGTTTATATCCTGTAATCGGATATATGGGCTCCCAGGCATATCGCCACATAGAAGCGTCCAGGCGTCATGCTCGCGCACGTAACCCGTGTAGTTTGATGCAAACAGACGGATTCTACCGTAATACAACGTGTAGGACCGTTTGCACGAGTGGCAGTTGCGTTCATATCCTGTAATCGGATATATTGACTCCCAGCCATATCGCGACATAGAAGCGTCCAGGCCTAATGCTCGCGCGCGTAACCCGTGTAGTTTCAAGCAAACAGACGGATTCTGCAGCAATACAACGTGTAGGACCGTTTGTACGAGTGGCAGTTGCGTTTATATCCTGTAACCGGATATATTGGCTCCCAGGCATATCGCGACATAGAAGCGTCCAGGCCTCATGCTCGCGCACGTAACCCGTGTAGTTTGATGCAAACAGACGGATTCTGCAGCAATACAACGTGTAGGACCGTTTGTACGAGTGGCAGTTGCGTTTATATCCTGTAACCGGATATATTGGCTCCCGGGCATATCGCGACGTAGAAGCGTCCAGGCGTCACGCTCGCGCACCTAGCCCGTGTAGTTTCAAGCAAACAGACGGATTCTGCAGCAATACAACGTGTAGGACCGTTTGTACGAGTGGCAGTTGCGTTTATATCCTGTAACCGGATATATTGGCTCCCGGGCATATCGCGACGTAGAAGCGTCCAGGCGTCACGCTCGCGCACCTAGCCCGTGTAGTTTGATGCAAACAGACGGATTCTACCGTAATACAACGTGTAGGACCGTTTGCACGAGTGGCAGTTGCGTTCATATCCTGTAATCGGATATATTGGCTCCCAGGCATATCGCGATATAGAAGCGTCCAGGCGTCATGCTCGCGCACGTAACCCGTGTAGTTTCATGCAAACAGACGGATTCTACCGTAATACAACGTGTAGGACCGTTTGTACGAGTGGCAGTTGCGTTTATATCCTGTAATCGGATATATGGGCTCCCAGGCATATCGCGGCATAGAAGCGTCCAGGCGTCATGCTCGCGCACATAACCCGTGTAGTTTGATGCAAACAGACGGATTCTACCGTAATACAACGTGTAGGACCGTTTGTACGAGTGGCAGTTGCGTTTATATCCTGTAATCGGATATATGGGCTCCCAGGCATATCGCGACATAGAAGCGTCCAGGCCTAATGCTCGGGCACGTAACCCGTGTAGTTTCATGCAAACAGACGGATTCTAACGCAATACAACGTGTAGGACCGTTTGTACGAGTGGCAGTTGCGTTTATATCCTGTAATCGGATATACGGGCTCCAAGGAATATCGCGACATAGATGCGTCCAGGCGTCATGCACGCGCACTTAACCCGTGTAGTTTGATGTAAACGGACGGATTCTAACGTAATACACGGTGTAGGACCGTTTGTACGAGGGGCAGTTGCGTTTATATCCTGTAATCGGATATATGGGCTCCCAGGCATATCGCGACATAGAAGCGCCCAGGCGTCATACTGGCGCATGTAACCCGTGTAGTTTGATGCAACCAGACGGATTTTACCGTAATACAACGTGTAGGACCGTTTGCACGAGTGGCAGTTGCGTTTATATCCAGTAATCGGATATACGGGCTCCCAGGCATATCGCGACATAGAAGCCTCCAAGCCTCATGCTCGCGCACGTAACCCGTGTAGTTTCATGCAAACAGACGGATTCTAACGTAATACAACGTGTAGGACCGTTTGTACGAGTGGCAGTTGCGTTTATATCCTGTAATCGGATATATGGGCTCCCAGGCATATCGCCACATAGAAGCGTCCAGGCGTCATGCTCGCGCACGTAACCCGTGTAGTTTGATGCAAACAGACGGATTCTACCGTAATACAACGTGTAGGACCGTTTGCACGAGTAGCAGTTGCGTTCATATCCTGTAATCGGATATATTGACTCCCAGGCATATCGCGACATAGAAGCGTCCAGGCCTAATGCTCGCGCGCGTAACCCGTGTAGTTTCAAGCAAACAGACGGATTCTGCAGCAATACAACTTGTAGGACCGTTTGTACGAGTGGCAGTTGCGTTTATATCCTGTAACCGGATATATTGGCTCCCGGGCATATCGCGACGTAGAAGCGTCCAGGCGTCACGCTCGCGCACCTAGCCCGTGTAGTTTGATGCAAACAGACGGATTCTACCGTAATACAACG
>CAXDIT010000032.1:0-21277 GCA_963989405.1 Trypoxylon attenuatum | reverse complement strand
GCGTTTATATCCTGTAATCGGATGTACGGGCTCCAAGGAATACCGCGACATAGAAGCGTCCAGGCGTCATGCTCGGGCACCTAACCCGTGTAGTTTGATGCAAACAGACGGATTCTACCGTAATACAACGTGTAGGGACCGTTTGTACGAGTGGCAGTTGCGTTTATATCCTGAAATCGGATATATAGGCTCCCAGGCATATCGCGACATAGAAGCGTCCAGTCGTCATGCTCGCGCACGTAACCCGTGTAGTTTCATGCAAACAGACGGATTCTAACGTAATACAACGTGTAGGACCGTTTGTACGAGTGGCCAGTTGCGTTTATATTCTGTAATCGGATATATGGGCTCCCAGGCATATCGCGACATAGAAGCGCCCAGGCGTCATGCTGGCGCATGTAACCCGTGTAGTTTGATGCAAACAGACGGATTCTACAGCAATACAACGTGTAGGACCGTCTGTACGAGTGGCAGTTGCGTGTATATCCTGTAATCGAATATATGGGCTCCCAGGAATATCGCGACATAGAAGCGTCCAGGCGTCATGCTCGCGCAGGTAACCCGTGTAGTTTGATGCAAACAGACGGATTCCACCGTAATGAAACGTGTAGGACCGTTTGTACGAGTGGCAGTTGCGTTTATATCCTGTAATCGGATATACGGGCTCCAAGGAATACCGCGACATAGAAGCGTCCAGGCGTCATGCTCGCGCACCTAACCCGTGTAGTTTGATGCAAACAGACGGATTCTACCGTAATACAACGTGTAGGACCGTTTGTACGAGTGGCAGTTGCGTTTATATCCTGAAATCGGATATATAGGCTCCCAGGCATATCGCGACATAGAAGCGTCCAGTCGTCATGCTCGCGCACGTAACCCGTGTAGTTTCATGCAAACAGACGGATTCTAACGTAATACAACGTGTAGGACCGTTTGTACGAGTGGCAGTTGCGTTTATATTCTGTAATCGGATATATGGGCTCCCAGGCATATCGCGACATAGAAGCGCCCAGGCGTCATGCTGGCGCATGTAACCCGTGTAGTTTGATGCAAACAGACGGATTCTACAGCAATACAACGTGTAGGACCGTCTGTACGAGTGGCAGTTGCGTTTATATCCTGTAATCGGATATATTGTCTCCCAGGCATATCGCGACGTAGAAGCGTCCAGGCGTCACGCTCGCGCACCTAGCCCGTGTAGTTTGATGCAAACAGACGGATTCTATCGTAATACAACGTGTAGAACCGTTTGTACGAGTTGCTGTTGCGTTTATATCCTGTAATCGAATATATGGGCTCCCAGGCATATCGCGACATAGAAGCGTCCAGGCGTCATGCTCGCGCACGTAACCCGTGTAGTTTGATGCAAACAGACGGATTCCACCGTAATGAAACGTGTAGGACCGTTTGTACGAGTTGCTGTTGCGTTTATATCCTGTAATCGAATATATGGGCTCCCAGGAATATCGCGACATAGAAGCGTCCAGGCGTCATGCTCGCGCACCTAACCCGTGTAGTATGATGCAAACAGACGGATACTACCGTAATACACGGTGTAGGACCGTTTGTACGAGTGGCAGTTGCGTTTATATCCTGTAATCGGATATACGGGCTCCAAGGAATACCGCGACATAGAAGCGTCCAGGCGTCATGCTCGCGCACCTAACCCGTGTAGTTTGATGCAAACAGACGGATTCTGCCGCAATACACGGTGTAGGACCGTTTGTACGAGTGGCAGTTGCGTTTATATCCTGTAATCGGATATATGGGCTCCCAGGCATATCGCGACATAGAAGCGCCCAGGCGTCATGTTGGCGCATGTAACCCGTGTAGTTTGATGCAAACAGACGGATTCTACCGTAATACACGGTGTAGGACCGTTTGTACGAGTGGCAGTTGCGTTTATATCCTGTAATCGGATATATGAGCTCCCAGGCGTATCGCAGCATAGAAGCGTCCAGGCGTCATGCTCGCGCACATAACCCGTGTAGTTTGATGCAAACAGACGGATTCTACAGCAATACAACGTGTAGGACCGTCTGTACGAGTTTCAGTTGCGTTTATATCCTGTAATCGGATATATGGGCTCCCAGGCATATCGCGACATAGAAGCGCCCAGGCGTCATGCTGGCGCATGTAACCCGTGTAGTTTGATGCAAACAGACGGATTCTACAGCAATACAACGTGTAGGACCGTCTGTACGAGTGGCAGTTGCGTGTATATCCTGTAATCGAATATATGGGCTCCCAGGAATATCGCGACATAGAAGCGTCCAGGCGTCATGCTCGCGCAGGTAACCCGTGTAGTTTGATGCAAACAGGCGGATTCCACCGTAATGAAACGTGTAGGACCGTTTGTACGAGTGGCAGTTGCGTTTATATCCTGTAATCGGATGTACGGGCTCCAAGGAATACCGCGACATAGAAGCGTCCAGGCGTCATGCTCGCGCACCTAACCCGTGTAGTTTGATGCAAACAGACGGATTCTACCGTAATACAACGTGTAGGACCGTTTGTACGAGTGGCAGTTGCGTTTATATCCTGAAATCGGATATATAGGCTCCCAGGCATATCGCGACATAGAAGCGTCCAGTCGTCATGCTCGCGCACGTAACCCGTGTAGTTTCATGCAAACAGACGGATTCTAACGTAATACAACGTGTAGGACCGTTTGTACGAGTGGCAGTTGCGTTTATATTCTGTAATCGGATATATGGGCTCCCAGGCATATCGCGACATAGAAGCGCCCAGGCGTCATGCTGGCGCATGTAACCCGTGTAGTTTGATGCAAACAGACGGATTCTACAGCAATACAACGTGTAGGACCGTCTGTACGAGTGGCAGTTGCGTGTATATCCTGTAATCGAATATATGGGCTCCCAGGAATATCGCGACATAGAAGCGTCCAGGCGTCATGCTCGCGCAGGTAACCCGTGTAGTTTGATGCAAACAGACGGATTCCACCGTAATGAAACGTGTAGGACCGTTTGTACGAGTGGCAGTTGCGTTTATATCGTGTAATCGGATATATGGGCTCCCAGGCATATCGCGACATAGAAGCGCCCAGGCGTCATGCTGGCGCATGAAACCCGTGTAGTTTGATGCAACCAGACGGATTCTACAGCAATACAACGTGTAGGACCGTCTGTACGAGTGGCAGTTGCGTTTATATCCTGTAATCGGATATATGGGCTCCCAGGCATATCGCGACATAGAAGCGCCCAGGCGTCATGCTGGCGCATGTAACCCGTGTAGTTTGATGCAAACAGACGGATTCTACAGCAATACAACGTGTAGGACCGTCTGTACGAGTGGCAGTTGCGTTTATATCCTGTAATCGGATATATTGGCTCCCAGGCATATCGCGACGTAGAAGCGTCCAGGCGTCACGCTCGCGCACATAACCCGTGTAGTTTGATGCAAACAGACGGATTCTACAGCAATACAACGTGTAGGACCGTCTGTACGAGTTTCAGTTGCGTTTATATCCTGTAATCGGATATATGGGCTCCCAGGCATATCGCGACATAGAAGCGCCCAGGCGTCATGCTGGCGCATGTAACCCGTGTAGTTTGATGCAAACAGACGGATTCTACAGCAATACAACGTGTAGGACCGTCTGTACGAGTGGCAGTTGCGTGTATATCCTGTAATCGAATATATGGGCTCCCAGGAATATCGCGACATAGAAGCGTCCAGGCGTCATGCTCGCGCAGGTAACCCGTGTAGTTTGATGCAAACAGGCGGATTCCACCGTAATGAAACGTGTAGGACCGTTTGTACGAGTGGCAGTTGCGTTTATATCCTGTAATCGGATGTACGGGCTCCAAGGAATACCGCGACATAGAAGCGTCCAGGCGTCATGCTCGGGCACCTAACCCGTGTAGTTTGATGCAAACAGACGGATTCTACCGTAATACAACGTGTAGGACCGTTTGTACGAGTGGCAGTTGCGTTTATATCCTGAAATCGGATATATAGGCTCCCAGGCATATCGCGACATAGAAGCGTCCAGTCGTCATGCTCGCGCACGTAACCCGTGTAGTTTCATGCAAACAGACGGATTCTAACGTAATACAACGTGTAGGACCGTTTGTACGAGTGGCAGTTGCGTTTATATTCTGTAATCGGATATATGGGCTCCCAGGCATATCGCGACATAGAAGCGCCCAGGCGTCATGCTGGCGCATGTAACCCGTGTAGTTTGATGCAAACAGACGGATTCTACAGCAATACAACGTGTAGGACCGTCTGTACGAGTGGCAGTTGCGTGTATATCCTGTAATCGAATATATGGGCTCCCAGGAATATCGCGACATAGAAGCGTCCAGGCGTCATGCTCGCGCAGGTAACCCGTGTAGTTTGATGCAAACAGACGGATTCCACCGTAATGAAACGTGTAGGACCGTTTGTACGAGTGGCAGTTGCGTTTATATCCTGTAATCGGATATACGGGCTCCAAGGAATACCGCGACATAGAAGCGTCCAGGCGTCATGCTCGCGCACCTAACCCGTGTAGTTTGATGCAAACAGACGGATTCTACCGTAATACAACGTGTAGGACCGTTTGTACGAGTGGCAGTTGCGTTTATATCCTGAAATCGGATATATAGGCTCCCAGGCATATCGCGACATAGAAGCGTCCAGTCGTCATGCTCGCGCACGTAACCCGTGTAGTTTCATGCAAACAGACGGATTCTAACGTAATACAACGTGTAGGACCGTTTGTACGAGTGGCAGTTGCGTTTATATTCTGTAATCGGATATATGGGCTCCCAGGCATATCGCGACATAGAAGCGCCCAGGCGTCATGCTGGCGCATGTAACCCGTGTAGTTTGATGCAAACAGACGGATTCTACAGCAATACAACGTGTAGGACCGTCTGTACGAGTGGCAGTTGCGTTTATATCCTGTAATCGGATATATTGTCTCCCAGGCATATCGCGACGTAGAAGCGTCCAGGCGTCACGCTCGCGCACCTAGCCCGTGTAGTTTGATGCAAACAGACGGATTCTATCGTAATACAACGTGTAGAACCGTTTGTACGAGTTGCTGTTGCGTTTATATCCTGTAATCGAATATATGGGCTCCCAGGCATATCGCGACATAGAAGCGTCCAGGCGTCATGCTCGCGCACGTAACCCGTGTAGTTTGATGCAAACAGACGGATTCCACCGTAATGAAACGTGTAGGACCGTTTGTACGAGTGGCAGTTGCGTTTATATCCTGTAATCGGATATACGGGCTCCAAGGAATACCGCGACATAGAAGCGTCCAGGCGTCATGCTCGCGCACCTAACCCGTGTAGTTTGATGCAAACAGACGGATTCTGCCGCAATACACGGTGTAGGACCGTTTGTACGAGTGGCAGTTGCGTTTATATCCTGTAATCGGATATACGGGCTCCAAGGAATACCGCGACATAGAAGCGTCCAGGCGTCATGCTGGCGCATGTAACCCGTGTAGTTTGATGCAAACAGACGGATTCTACAGCAATACAACGTGTAGGACCGTCTGTACGAGTGGCAGTTGCGTTTATATCCTGTAATCGGATATATTGGCTCCCAGGCATATCGCGACGTAGAAGCGTCCAGGCGTCACGCTCGCGCACCTAGCCCGTGTAGTTTGATGCAAACAGACGGATTCTATCGTAATACAACGTGTAGAACCGTTTGTACGAGTGGCTGTTGCGTTTATATCCTGTAATCGGACATATGAGCTCCCAGGCGTATCGCAGCATAGAAGCGTCCAGGCGTCATGCTCGCGCACATAACCCGTGTAGTTTGATGCAAACAGACGGATTCTACCGTAATACAACGCGTAGGGCCGTTTGTACGAGTGGCAGTTGCGTGTATATCCTGTAATCGAATATATGGGCTCCCAGGAATATCGCGACATAGAAGCGTCCAGGCGTCATGCTCGCGCACGTAACCCGTGTAGTTTGATGCAAACAGACGGATTCCACCGTAATGAAACGTGTAGGACCGTTTGTACGAGTGGCAGTTGCGTTTATATCCTGTAATCGGATATACGGGCTCCAAGGAATACCGCGACATAGAAGCGTCCAGGCGTCATGCTCGCGCACCTAACCCGTGTAGTTTGATGCAAACAGACGGATTCTGCCGCAATACAACGTGTAGGACCGTCTTTACGAGTTTCAGTTGCGTTTATATCCTGTAATCGGATATATGGGCTCCCAGGCATATCGCGACATAGAAGCGCCCAGGCGTCATGCTGGCGCATGTAACCCGTGTAGTTTGATGCAAACAGACGGATTCCACAGCAATACAACGTGTAGGACCGTCTTTACGAGTTTCCGTTGCGTTTATATCCTGTAATCGGATATATGGGCTCCCAGGCATATCGCGACATAGAAGCGCCCAGGCGTCATGCTGGCGCATGTAACCCGTGTAGTTTGATGCAAACAGACGGATTCTACAGCAATACAACGTGTAGGACCGTCTGTACGAGTGGCAGTTGCGTGTATATCCTGTAATCGAATATATGGGCTCCCAGGAATATCGCGACATAGAAGCGTCCAGGCGTCATGCTCGCGCACCTAACCCGTGTAGTATGATGCAAACAGACGGATACTACCGTAATACACGGTGTAGGACCGTTTGTACGAGTGGCAGTTGCGTTTATATCCTGTAATCGGATATACGGGCTCCAAGGAATACCGCGACATAGAAGCGTCCAGGCGTCATGCTCGCGCACGTAACCCGTGTAGTTTGATGCAAACAGACGGATTCCACCGTAATGAAACGTGTAGGACCGTTTGTACGAGTGGCAGTTGCGTTTATATCCTGTAATCGGATATACGGGCTCCAAGGAATACCGCGACATAGAAGCGTCCAGGCGTCATGCTGGCGCATGTAACCCGTGTAGTTTGATGCAAACAGACGGATTCTACAGCAATACAACGTGTAGGACCGTCTGTACGAGTGGCAGTTGCGTTTATATCCTGTAATCGGATATATTGGCTCCCAGGCATATCGCGACGTAGAAGCGTCCAGGCGTCACGCTCGCGCACCTAGCCCGTGTAGTTTGATGCAAACAGACGGATTCTATCGTAATACAACGTGTAGAACCGTTTGTACGAGTGGCTGTTGCGTTTATATCCTGTAATCGGACATATGAGCTCCCAGGCGTATCGCAGCATAGAAGCGTCCAGGCGTCATGCTCGCGCACATAACCCGTGTAGTTTGATGCAAACAGACGGATTCTACCGTAATACAACGCGTAGGGCCGTTTGTACGAGTGGCAGTTGCGTGTATATCCTGTAATCGAATATATGGGCTCCCAGGAATATCGCGACATAGAAGCGTCCAGGCGTCATGCTCGCGCACGTAACCCGTGTAGTTTGATGCAAACAGACGGATTCCACCGTAATGAAACGTGTAGGACCGTTTGTACGAGTGGCAGTTGCGTTTATATCCTGTAATCGGATATACGGGCTCCAAGGAATACCGCGACATAGAAGCGTCCAGGCGTCATGCTCGCGCACCTAACCCGTGTAGTTTGATGCAAACAGACGGATTCTGCCGCAATACAACGTGTAGGACCGTCTTTACGAGTTTCAGTTGCGTTTATATCCTGTAATCGGATATATGGGCTCCCAGGCATATCGCGACATAGAAGCGCCCAGGCGTCATGCTGGCGCATGTAACCCGTGTAGTTTGATGCAAACAGACGGATTCCACAGCAATACAACGTGTAGGACCGTCTTTACGAGTTTCCGTTGCGTTTATATCCTGTAATCGGATATATGGGCTCCCAGGCATATCGCGACATAGAAGCGCCCAGGCGTCATGCTGGCGCATGTAACCCGTGTAGTTTGATGCAAACAGACGGATTCTACAGCAATACAACGTGTAGGACCGTCTGTACGAGTGGCAGTTGCGTGTATATCCTGTAATCGAATATATGGGCTCCCAGGAATATCGCGACATAGAAGCGTCCAGGCGTCATGCTCGCGCACCTAACCCGTGTAGTATGATGCAAACAGACGGATACTACCGTAATACACGGTGTAGGACCGTTTGTACGAGTGGCAGTTGCGTTTATATCCTGTAATCGGATATACGGGCTCCAAGGAATACCGCGACATAGAAGCGTCCAGGCGTCATGCTCGCGCACCTAACCCGTGTAGTTTGATGCAAACAGACGGATTCTGCCGCAATACACGGTGTAGGACCGTTTGTACGAGTGGCAGTTGCGTTTATATCCTGTAATCGGATATATGGGCTCCCAGGCATATCGCGACATAGAAGCGCCCAGGCGTCATGCTGGCGCATGTAACCCGTGTAGTTTGATGCAAACAGACGGATTCTACCGTAATACACGGTGTAGGACCGTTTGTACGAGTGGCAGTTGCGTTTATATCCTGTAATCGGATATATGAGCTCCCAGGCGTATCGCAGCATAGAAGCGTCCAGGCGTCATGCTCGCGCACATAACCCGTGTAGTTTGATGCAAACAGACGGATTCTACAGCAATACAACGTGTAGGACCGTCTGTACGAGTTTCAGTTGCGTTTATATCCTGTAATCGGATATATGGGCTCCCAGGCATATCGCGACATAGAAGCGCCCAGGCGTCATGCTGGCGCATGTAACCCGTGTAGTTTGATGCAAACAGACGGATTCTACAGCAATACAACGTGTAGGACCGTCTGTACGAGTGGCAGTTGCGTGTATATCCTGTAATCGAATATATGGGCTCCCAGGAATATCGCGACATAGAAGCGTCCAGGCGTCATGCTCGCGCAGGTAACCCGTGTAGTTTGATGCAAACAGGAAGATTCCACCGTAATGAAACGTGTAGGACCGTTTGTACGAGTGGCAGTTGCGTTTAGATCCTGTAATCGGATATACGGGCTCCAAGGAATACCGCGACATAGAAGCGTCCAGGCGTCATGCTCGCGCACCTAACCCGTGTAGTTTGATGCAAACAGACGGATTCTACCGTAATACAACGTGTAGGACCGTTTGTACGAGTGGCAGTTGCGTTTATATCCTGAAATCGGATATATAGGCTCCCAGGCATATCGCGACATAGAAGCGTCCAGTCGTCAGGCTCGCGCACGTAACCCGTGTAGTTTCATGCAAACAGACGGATTCTAACGTAATACAACGTGTAGGACCGTTTGTACGAGTGGCAGTTGCGTTTATATTCTGTAATCGGATATATGGGCTCCCAGGCATATCGCGACATAGAAGCGCCCAGGCGTCATGCTGGCGCATGTAACCCGTGTAGTTTGATGCAAACAGACGGATTCTACAGCAATACAACGTGTAGGACCGTCTGTACGAGTGGCAGTTGCGTTTATATCCTGTAATCGGATATATTGGCTCCCAGGCATATCGCGACGTAGATGCGTCCAGGCGTCACGCTCGCGCACCTAGCCCGTGTAGTTTGATGCAAACAGACGGATTCTATCGTAATACAACGTGTAGAACCGTTTGTACGAGTTGCTGTTGCGTTTATATCCTGTAATCGAATATATGGGCTCCCAGGCATATCGCGACATAGAAGCGTCCAGGCGTCATGCTCGCGCACGTAACCCGTGTAGTTTGATGCAAACAGACGGATTCCACCGTAATGAAACGTGTAGGACCGTTTGTACGAGTGGCAGTTGCGTTTATATCCTGTAATCGGAAATACGGGCTCCAAGGAATACCGCGACATAGAAGCGTCCAGGCGTAATGCTCGCGCACCTAACCCGTGTAGTTTGATGCAAACAGACGGATTCTGCCGCAATACACGGTGTAGGACCGTTTGTACGAGTGGCAGTTGCGTTTATATCCTGTAATCGGATATATGGGCTCCCAGGCATATCGCGACATAGAAGCGCCCAGGCGTCATGCTGGCGCATGTAACCCGTGTAGTTTGATGCAAACAGACGGATTCTACCGTAATACACGGTGTAGGACCGTTTGTACGAGTGGCAGTTGCGTTTATATCCTGTAATCGGATATATGGGCTCCCAGGCATATCGCGACATAGAAGCGCCCAGGCGTCATGCTGGCGCATGTAACCCGTGTAGTTTGATGCAAACAGACGGATTCTACAGCAATACAACGTGTAGGACCGTCTGTACGAGTTTCAGTTGCGTTTATATCCTGTAATCGGATATATGGGCTCCCAGGCATATCGCGACATAGAAGCGCCCAGGCGTCATGCTGGCGCATGTAACCCGTGTAGTTTGATGCAAACAGACGGATTCTACAGCAATACAACGTGTAGGACCGTCTGTACGAGTGGCAGTTGCGTGTATATCCTGTAATCGAATATATGGGCTCCCAGGAATATCGCGACATAGAAGCGTCCAGGCGTCATGCTCGCGCAGGTAACCCGTGTAGTTTGATGCAAACAGGCGGATTCCACCGTAATGAAACGTGTAGGACCGTTTGTACGAGTGGCAGTTGCGTTTATATCCTGTAATCGGATATACGGGCTCCAAGGAATACCGCGACATAGAAGCGTCCAGGCGTCATGCTCGCGCACCTAACCCGTGTAGTTTGATGCAAACAGACGGATTCTACCGTAATACAACGTGTAGGACCGTTTGTACGAGTGGCAGTTGCGTTTATATTCTGTAATCGGATATATGGGCTCCCAGGCATATCGCGACATAGAAGCGCCCAGGCGTCATGCTGGCGCATGTAACCCGTGTAGTTTGATGCAAACAGACGGATTCTACAGCAATACAACGTGTAGGACCGTCTGTACGAGTGGCAGTTGCGTTTATATCCTGTAATCGGATATATTGGCTCCCAGGCATATCGCGACGTAGAAGCGTCCAGGCGTCACGCTCGCGCACCTAGCCCGTGTAGTTTGATGCAAACAGACGGATTCTATCGTAATACAACGTGTAGAACCGTTTGTACGAGTTGCTGTTGCGTTTATATCCTGTAATCGAATATATGGGCTCCCAGGCATATCGCGACATAGAAGCGTCCAGGCGTCATGCTCGCGCACGTAACCCGTGTAGTTTGATGCAAACAGACGGATTCCACCGTAATGAAACGTGTAGGACCGTTTGTACGAGTGGCAGTTGCGTTTATATCCTGTAATCGGAAATACGGGCTCCAAGGAATACCGCGACATAGAAGCGTCCAGGCGTAATGCTCGCGCACCTAACCCGTGTAGTTTGATGCAAACAGACGGATTCTACCGTAATACAACGTGTAGGACCGTTTGTACGAGTGGCAGTTGCGTTTATATCCTGTAATCGGATATACAGGCTCCAAGGAATATCGCGACATAGAAGCGTCCAGGCGTCATGCTCGCGCACCTAACCCGTGTAGTATGATGCAAACAGACGGATACTACCGTAATACACGGTGTAGGACCGTTTGTACGAGTGGCAGTTGCGTTTATATCCTGTAATCGGATATATGGGCTCCCAGGCATATCGCGACATAGAAGCGTCCAGGCGTCATGCTCGCGCACCTAACCCCGTGTAGTTTGATGCAAACAGACGGATTCTACCGTAATACACGGTGTAGGACCGTTTGTACGAGTGGCAGTTGCGTTTATATCGTGTAATCGGATATATGGGCTTCCAGGCATATCGCGACATAGAAGCGCCCAGGCGTCATGCTGGCGCATGAAACCCGTGTAGTTTGATGCAACCAGACGGATTCTACAGCAATACAACGTGTAGGACCGTCTGTACGAGTGGCAGTTGCGTTTATATCCTGTAATCGGATATATGGGCTCCCAGGCATATCGCGACATAGAAGCGCCCAGGCGTCATGCTGGCGCATGTAACCCGTGTAGTTTGATGCAAACAGACGGATTCTACAGCAATACAACGTGTAGGACCGTCTGTACGAGTGGCAGTTGCGTTTATATCCTGTAATCGGATATATTGGCTCCCAGGCATATCGCGACGTAGAAGCGTCCAGGCGTCACGCTCGCGCACCTAGCCCGTGTAGTTTGATGCAAACAGACGGATTCTATCGTAATACAACGTGTAGAACCGTTTGTACGAGTTGCTGTTGCGTTTATATCCTGTAATCGAATATATGGGCTCCCAGGCATATCGCGACATAGAAGCGTCCAGGCGTCATGCTCGCGCACGTAACCCGTGTAGTTTGATGCAAACAGACGGATTCCACCGTAATGAAACGTGTAGGACCGTTTGTACGAGTGGCAGTTGCGTTTATATCCTGTAATCGGAAATACGGGCTCCAAGGAATACCGCGACATAGAAGCGTCCAGGCGTAATGCTCGCGCACCTAACCCGTGTAGTTTGATGCAAACAGACGGATTCTACCGTAATACAACGTGTAGGACCGTTTGTACGAGTGGCAGTTGCGTTTATATCCTGTAATCGGATATACAGGCTCCAAGGAATATCGCGACATAGAAGCGTCCAGGCGTCATGCTCGCGCACCTAACCCGTGTAGTATGATGCAAACAGACGGATACTACCGTAATACACGGTGTAGGACCGTTTGTACGAGTGGCAGTTGCGTTTATATCCTGTAATCGGATATATGGGCTCCCAGGCATATCGCGACATAGAAGCGTCCAGGCGTCATGCTCGCGCACCTAACCCCGTGTAGTTTGATGCAAACAGACGGATTCTACCGTAATACACGGTGTAGGACCGTTTGTACGAGTGGCAGTTGCGTTTATATCGTGTAATCGGATATATGGGCTTCCAGGCATATCGCGACATAGAAGCGCCCAGGCGTCATGCTGGCGCATGAAACCCGTGTAGTTTGATGCAACCAGACGGATTCTACAGCAATACAACGTGTAGGACCGTCTGTACGAGTGGCAGTTGCGTTTATATCCTGTAATCGGATATATGGGCTCCCAGGCATATCGCGACATAGAAGCGCCCAGGCGTCATGCTGGCGCATGTAACCCGTGTAGTTTGATGCAAACAGACGGATTCTACAGCAATACAACGTGTAGGACCGTCTGTACGAGTGGCAGTTGCGTTTATATCCTGTAATCGGATATATTGGCTCCCAGGCATATCGCGACGTAGAAGCGTCCAGGCGTCACGCTCGCGCACCTAGCCCGTGTAGTTTGATGCAAACAGACGGATTCTATCGTAATACAACGTGTAGAACCGTTTGTACGAGTTGCTGTTGCGTTTATATCCTGTAATCGAATATATGGGCTCCCAGGCATATCGCGACATAGAAGCGTCCAGGCGTCATGCTCGCGCACGTAACCCGTGTAGTTTGATGCAAACAGACGGATTCCACCGTAATGAAACGTGTAGGACCGTTTGTACGAGTGGCAGTTGCGTTTATATCCTGTAATCGGAAATACGGGCTCCAAGGAATACCGCGACATAGAAGCGTCCAGGCGTAATGCTCGCGCACCTAACCCGTGTAGTTTGATGCAAACAGACGGATTCTACCGTAATACAACGTGTAGGACCGTTTGTACGAGTGGCAGTTGCGTTTATATCCTGTAATCGGATATACAGGCTCCAAGGAATATCGCGACATAGAAGCGTCCAGGCGTCATGCTCGCGCACCTAACCCGTGTAGTATGATGCAAACAGACGGATACTACCGTAATACACGGTGTAGGACCGTTTGTACGAGTGGCAGTTGCGTTTATATCCTGTAATCGGATATATGGGCTCCCAGGCATATCGCGACATAGAAGCGTCCAGGCGTCATGCTCGCGCACCTAACCCCGTGTAGTTTGATGCAAACAGACGGATTCTACCGTAATACACGGTGTAGGACCGTTTGTACGAGTGGCAGTTGCGTTTATATCGTGTAATCGGATATATGGGCTCCCAGGCATATCGCGACATAGAAGCGCCCAGGCGTCATGCTGGCGCATGAAACCCGTGTAGTTTGATGCAACCAGACGGATTCTACAGCAATACAACGTGTAGGACCGTCTGTACGAGTGGCAGTTGCGTTTATATCCTGTAATCGGATATATGGGCTCCCAGGCATATCGCGACATAGAAGCGTCCAGGCGTCATGCTCGCGCACCTAACCCCGTGTAGTTTGATGCAAACAGACGGATTCTACCGTAATACACGGTGTAGGACCGTTTGTACGAGTGGCAGTTGCGTTTATATCGTGTAATCGGATATATGGGCTCCCAGGCATATCGCGACATAGAAGCGCCCAGGCGTCATGCTGGCGCATGAAACCCGTGTAGTTTGATGCAACCAGACGGATTCTACAGCAATACAACGTGTAGGACCGTCTGTACGAGTGGCAGTTGCGTTTATATCCTGTAATCGGATATATGGGCTCCCAGGCATATCGCGACATAGAAGCGCCCAGGCGTCATGCTGGCGCATGTAACCCGTGTAGTTTGATGCAAACAGACGGATTCTATCGTAATACAACGTGTAGAACCGTTTGTACGAGTTGCTGTTGCGTTTATATCCTGTAATCGAATATATGGGCTCCCAGGCATATCGCGACATAGAAGCGTCCAGGCGTCATGCTCGCGCACGTAACACGTGTAGTTTGATGCAAACAGACGGATTCCACCGTAATGAAACGTGTAGGACCGTTTGTACGAGTGGCAGTTGCGTTTATATCCTGTAATCGGAAATACGGGCTCCAAGGAATACCGCGACATAGAAGCGTCCAGGCGTAATGCTCGCGCACCTAACCCGTGTAGTTTGATGCAAACAGACGGATTCTACCGTAATACAACGTGTAGGACCGTTTGTACGAGTGGCAGTTGCGTTTATATCCTGTAATCGGATATACAGGCTCCAAGGAATATCGCGACATAGAAGCGTCCAGGCGTCATGCTCGCGCACCTAACCCGTGTAGTATGATGCAAACAGACGGATACTACCGTAATACACGGTGTAGGACCGTTTGTACGAGTGGCAGTTGCGTTTATATCCTGTAATCGGATATACAGGGTGAGTCAGTGACCTTGCACCAAACTGAAACCACGTATTTTGGGGGTCAATAGAAGCCTAAAAGTCCCGGAACACAAAGTTGAAATCTCAACCCTTTCGGAATTACAGGGGGTTGAAGTTTCAAGTTTTAAAAAATCATATCTTCCTACGGGATAATGCTAGCGTCACGGGTCTTTTTCTAGAATATGTGGGAGGGCCGGAGCTATGTGAAAAAAAATAGAAATCATTTAAAAATTATTATTAAGTCGCATTATTATTGATTTTATTGCACTTTTTCGATGAAGCAGCAACATTTTCAGGTACGAAAAAAATCACAGTCATTCTGTGATGCACCACAAAAAATATCGCGTTGTGAAAAGTTTAAAATTTTAAGAAATGTGGCCAGGATAAATTATTTAAAGTTTTCCGCTAGCGATTCTCAATCCCGGGTTTACGGCTGCATGTGTCACTGCGGCGGTAGAAGGCTCGAAGTCGGCTCGGGTGTCTGTTTGCCTAGGTCAGTTAGGCCCAGCTTATCTCGAGGGCCTGCTACCGAACACCGCAGTGCGAGAGAGAGGGTGAGTGAGAGTGAGAGAGAGAAAAAAGGGTCAGGTTGATGAACTCTACAATGCTGCCATAAACCTGGGATTGAGAATCTCTAGCGGAAAACTTTAAATAATTTATCCTGGCCACATTTCTTAAAATTTTAAACTTTTCACAACGCGATATTTTCTTTGGTGCATCACAGAATGACTGTGATTTTTTTCGTACCTGAAAATGTTGCTCCTTCATCGAAAAAGTGCAATAAAATCAATAATAATGCGACTTAATAATAATTTTTAAATGATTTCTATTTTTTTTCACATAGCTCCGGCCCTCCCACATATTCTAGAAAAAGACCCGTGACGCTAGCATTATCCCGTAGGAAGATATGATTTTTTAAAACTTGAAACTTCAACCCCCTGTAATTCCGAAAGGGTTGAGATTTCAACTTTGTGTTCCCGGGCTTTTATGCTTCTATTGACCCCTAAAATACGTGGTTTCAGTTTGGTGCAAGGTCGCTGACTCACCCTGTATGGGCTCCCAGGCATATCGCGACATAGAAGCGTCCAGGCGTCACGCTCGCGCACCTAGCCCGTGTAGTTTGATGCAAACAGACGGATTCTACCGTAATACAACGTGTAGAACCGTTTGTACGAGTGGCTGTTGCGTTTATATCCTGTAATCGGATATATGAGCTCCCAGGCGTATCGCGGCATAGAAGCGTCCAGGCGTCATGCTCGCGCACATAACCCGTGGAGTTTGATGCAAACAGACGGATTCTACCGTAATACAACGCGTAGGGCCGTTTGTACGAGTGGCAGTTGCGTGTATATCCTGTAATCGAATGTATGGGCTCCCAGGAATATCGCGACATAGAAGCGTCCAGGCGTCATGCTCGCGCACGTAACCCGTGTAGTTTGATGCAAACAGACGGATTCTATAGCAATACAACGTGTAGGACCGTCTGTACGAGTGGCAGTTGCGTGTATATCCTGTAATCGAATATATGGGCTCCCAGGAATATCGCGACATAGTAGCGTCCAGGCGTCATGCTCGCGCACGTCACCCGTGTAGTTTGATGCAAACAGACGGATTCCACCGTAATAAAACGTGTAGGACCATTTGCACGAGTGGCAGTTGCGTTCATATCCTGTAATCGGATATTTTGGCTCCCAGGCATATCGCGACATAGAAGCGTCCAGGCATCATGCTCGCGCACGTAACCCGTGTAGTTTCATGCAAACAGACGGATTCTACCGTAATACAACGTGTAGAACCGTCTGTACGAGTGGCTGTTGCGTTTATATCCTGTAATCGGATATATGAGCTCCCAGGCGTATCGCGGCATAGAAGCGTCCAGGCGTCATGCTCGCGCACATAACCCGTGTAGTTTGATGCAAACAGACGGATTCCACCGTAATAAAACGTGTAGGACCGTTTGCACGAGTGGCAGTTGCGTTTATATCCTGTAATCGGATATACGGGCTCCAAGGAATACCGCGACATAGAAGCGTCCAGGCGTCATGCTCGCGCACGTAACCCGTGTAGTTTGATGCAAACAGACGGATTCTAACGTAATACAACGTGTAGGACCGTTTGTACGAGTGGCAGTTGAGTTTATATCCTGAAATCGGATATATGGGCTCCCAGGCATATCGCGACGTAGAAGCGTCCAGACGTCACGCTCGCGCACATAGCCCGTGTAGTTTGATGCAAACAGACGGATTCTACCGTAATACAACGTGTAGAACCGTCTGTACGAGTGGCTGTTGCGTTTATATCCTGTAATCGGATATATGAGCTCCCAGGCGTATCGCGGCATAGAAGCGTCCAGGCGTCATGCTCGCGCACATAACCCGTGTAGTTTGATGCAAACAGACGGATTCCACCGTAATAAAACGTGTAGGACCGTTTGCACGAGTGGCAGTTGCGTTTATATCCTGTAATCGGATATACGGGCTCCAAGGAATACCGCGACATAGAAGCGTCCAGGCGTCATGCTCGCGCACGTAACCCGTGTAGTTTGATGCAAACAGACGGATTCTAACGTAATACAACGTGTAGGACCGTTTCTACGAGTGGCAGTTGAGTTTATATCCTGAAATCGGATATATGGGCTCCCAGGCATATCGCGACATAGAAGCGTCCAGGCGTCATGCTCGCGCACCTAACCCGTGTAGTTTGATGCAAACAGACGGATTCTACCGTAATACAACGTGTAGGACCGTTTGTACGAGTGGCAGTTGCGTTTATATCCTGTAATCGGATATACTTGCTCCTAGGAATATCGCGACATAGAAGCGTCCACGCGTCATGCTCGCGCACGTAACCCGTGTTGTTTGATGCAAACAGACGGATTCCACCGTAATAAAACGTGTAGGACCATTTGCACGAGTGGCAGTTGCGTTTATATCCTGTAATCGGATATACAGGCTCCAAGGAATATCGCGACATAGAAGCGTCCAGGCGTCATGCTCGCGCACCTAACCCGTGTAGTTTGATGCAAACAGACGGATTCTACCGTAATACAACGTGTAGGACCGTTTGTACGAGCGGCAGTTGCGTTTATATCCTGTAATCGGATATACAGGCTCCAAGGAATATCGCGACATAGAAGCGTCCAGGCGTCATGCTCGCGCACCTAACCCGTGTAGTATGATGCAAACAGACGGATTCTACCGTAATACACTGTGTAGGACCGTTTGTACGAGTGGCAGTTGCGTTTATATCCTGTAATCGGATATACGGGCTCCCAGGCATATCGCGACATAGAAGCGTCCAGGCGTCATGCTCGCGCACCTAACCCGTGTAGTTTGATGCAAACAGACGGATTCTATAGCAATACAACGTGTAGGACCGTCTGTACGAGTGGCAGTTGCGTGTATATCCTGTAATCGAATATATGGGCTCCCAGGAATATCGCGACATAGTAGCGTCCAGGCGTCATGCTCGCGCACGTCACCCGTGTAGTTTGATGCAAACAGACGGATTCCACCGTAATAAAACGTGTAGGACCATTTGCACGAGTGGCAGTTGCGTTCATATCCTGTAATCGGATATTTTGGCTCCCAGGCATATCGCGACATAGAAGCGTCCAGGCATCATGCTCGCGCACGTAACCCGTGTAGTTTCATGCAAACAGACGGATTCTACCGTAATACAACGTGTAGAACCGTCTGTACGAGTGGCTGTTGCGTTTATATCCTGTAATCGGATATATGAGCTCCCAGGCGTATCGCGGCATAGAAGCGTCCAGGCGTCATGCTCGCGCACATAACCCGTGTAGTTTGATGCAAACAGACGGATTCCACCGTAATAAAACGTGTAGGACCGTTTGCACGAGTGGCAGTTGCGTTTATATCCTGTAATCGGATATACGGGCTCCAAGGAATACCGCGACATAGAAGCGTCCAGGCGTCATGCTCGCGCACGTAACCCGTGTAGTTTGATGCAAACAGACGGATTCTAACGTAATACAACGTGTAGGACCGTTTCTACGAGTGGCAGTTGAGTTTATATCCTGAAATCGGATATATGGGCTCCCAGGCATATCGCGACATAGAAGCGTCCAGGCGTCATGCTCGCCGCACCTAACCCGTGTAGTTTGATGCAAACAGACGGATTCTACCGTAATACAACGTGTAGGACCGTTTGTACGAGTGGCAGTTGCGTTTATATCCTGTAATCGGATATACGGGCTCCAAGGAATACCGCGACATAGAAGCGTCCAGGCGTCATGCTCGCGCACGTAACCCGTGTAGTTTGATGCAAACAGACGGATTCTAACGTAATACAACGTGTAGGACCGTTTGTACGAGTGGCAGTTGAGTTTATATCCTGAAATCGGATATATGGGCTCCCAGGCATATCGCGACGTAGAAGCGTCCAGGCGTCACGCTCGCGCACATAGCCCGTGTAGTTTGATGCAAACAGACGGATTCTACCGTAATACAACGTGTAGAACCGTCTGTACGAGTGGCTGTTGCGTTTATATCCTGTAATCGGATATATGAGCTCCCAGGCGTATCGCGGCATAGAAGCGTCCAGGCGTCATGCTCGCGCACATAACCCGTGTAGTTTGATGCAAACAGACGGATTCCACCGTAATAAAACGTGTAGGACCGTTTGCACGAGTGGCAGTTGCGTTTATATCCTGTAATCGGATATACGGGCTCCAAGGAATACCGCGACATAGAAGCGTCCAGGCGTCATGCTCGCGCACGTAACCCGTGTAGTTTGATGCAAACAGACGGATTCTAACGTAATACAACGTGTAGGACCGTTTCTACGAGTGGCAGTTGAGTTTATATCCTGAAATCGGATATATGGGCTCCCAGGCATATCGCGACATAGAAGCGTCCAGGCGTCATGCTCGCGCACCTAACCCGTGTAGTTTGATGCAAACAGACGGATTCTACCGTAATACAACGTGTAGGACCGTTTGTACGAAGTGGCAGTTGCGTTTATATCCTGTAATCGGATATACTTGCTCCTAGGAATATCGCGACATAGAAGCGTCCACGCGTCATGCTCGCGCACGTAACCCGTGTTGTTTGATGCAAACAGACGGATTCCACCGTAATAAAACGTGTAGGACCATTTGCACGAGTGGCAGTTGCGTTTATATCCTGTAATCGGATATACAGGCTCCAAGGAATATCGCGACATAGAAGCGTCCAGGCGTCATGCTCGCGCACCTAACCCGTGTAGTTTGATGCAAACAGACGGATTCTACCGTAATACAACGTGTAGGACCGTTTGTACGAGCGGCAGTTGCGTTTATATCCTGTAATCGGATATACAGGCTCCAAGGAATATCGCGACATAGAAGCGTCCAGGCGTCATGCTCGCGCACCTAACCCGTGTAGTATGATGCAAACAGACGGATTCTACCGTAATACACTGTGTAGGACCGTTTGTACGAGTGGCAGTTGCGTTTATATCCTGTAATCGGATATACGGGCTCCCAGGCATATCGCGACATAGAAGCGTCCAGGCGTCATGCTCGCGCACCTAACCCGTGTAGTTTGATGCAAACAGACGGATTCTATAGCAATACAACGTGTAGGACCGTCTGTACGAGTGGCAGTTGCGTGTATATCCTGTAATCGAATATATGGGCTCCCAGGAATATCGCGACATAGTAGCGTCCAGGCGTCATGCTCGCGCACGTCACCCGTGTAGTTTGATGCAAACAGACGGATTCCACCGTAATAAAACGTGTAGGACCATTTGCACGAGTGGCAGTTGCGTTCATATCCTGTAATCGGATATTTTGGCTCCCAGGCATATCGCGACATAGAAGCGTCCAGGCATCATGCTCGCGCACGTAACCCGTGTAGTTTCATGCAAACAGACGGATTCTACCGTAATACAACGTGTAGAACCGTCTGTACGAGTGGCTGTTGCGTTTATATCCTGTAATCGGATATATGAGCTCCCAGGCGTATCGCGGCATAGAAGCGTCCAGGCGTCATGCTCGCGCACATAACCCGTGTAGTTTGATGCAAACAGACGGATTCCACCGTAATAAAACGTGTAGGACCGTTTGCACGAGTGGCAGTTGCGTTTATATCCTGTAATCGGATATACGGGCTCCAAGGAATACCGCGACATAGAAGCGTCCAGGCGTCATGCTCGCGCACGTAACCCGTGTAGTTTGATGCAAACAGACGGATTCTAACGTAATACAACGTGTAGGACCGTTTTCTACGAGTGGCAGTTGAGTTTATATCCTGAAATCGGATATATGGGCTCCCAGGCATATCGCGACATAGAAGCGTCCAGGCGTCATGCTCGCGCACCTAACCCGTGTAGTTTGATGCAAACAGACGGATTCTACCGTAATACAACGTGTAGGACCGTTT